>CM055275.1:54334659-54440647 GCA_029237695.1 Conchocele bisecta | reverse complement strand
CTTCTCGATCCCCTGGTAACTCTACTGATCACCTGGTAACTCTACTGTTGGATCACCTGGTAACTCTACTGGATCCCCTGGTAATTCTACTGGATCCATTGTAACTCTACTTGATCACCTGCTGGTAGCTCTACTGGATCACCTGGTAACTCTACTGGATCCCTGGTAACTCTACTGGATCCCCTGATAACTCTACTGGATCCCTGGTAACTCTACTGGATCACCTGGTAACTCTACTGTATCACCTGGTAATTCCACTGGATCCCTGGTAACTCTACTGGATCACCTGGTAACTCTACTGCTGGATCACCTGGTAACTCTACTGGATCCCCTGGTAACTCTACTGGATCCCTGGTAACTCTACTGGATCCCCTGGTAACTCTACTGGATCACCTGGTAACTCTACTGCTGGATCACCTGGTAACTCTACTGGATCACCTGGTAACTCTACTGGATCCCTGGTAACTAGTGGATCCCTTGGTAACTACTGGATCCCCGATAACTCTACTGGATCACCTGGTACCTCTACTGGATCCCCATGGATTCTACTCTATCCCCTGGTAACTAGTGGATCCCCTGGTAACTGTACTGAAGCACCATACAATCTACGCCACAATTAACCTCTTTCCACTACACCGTTTGCCACCAATTTTATATTTCAAATATTCAAGTAGTATAATAATTATATGCTCAGTACTTTCAGTACTTTGATTATTCCTAGCATTTGCCAAAAGTTCACAGATCCATACGGCTTCGAAAAAGTAATCGATCTATGTAGGTGCGATAATACGTCCTACACAGTTCACGTTACTGTGTACTAGTTATGCATCAGTCAATGTAAGTCCCCGCCCCCCCCCCTCCGGGGAATAGCGGGGCTTATATTTTCGTTGCTGTTAAAGCCCCGGTGAAGGCCCCGCACTGCGGGGCAACATGGTCGGTAAAAGCCCCGGTAAAATGCCCCGCACTGCGGGGCCATCTGGTGATTTTAAATGTGAAATATTCTTGCACGAAAATGATGTGTTGTAGAGCAAAATGTCACTTATAAATAGTAGATATCTGGGAACTTTTATTAGTATGGGAAGCCATTATTACAACCCAAGCAGCTTTATTCGTTGTAGATGTAATTGGTAGCACATTTGGCCTGCTACTCGTTCTATTTCTAGGGTGGTTGACTTAGTGATATAGTTGTTTTTGAAACCGTTACAGTCGATGATCAGCTGGGTAATGACCGATATGTTTTAGTTTGTAAAAGTTCGAGTCTCCTAGCAACTTTTTGGATTTCTTGACGAAACGCCGGGTAGGGCTGTTTCCGAACTTCGTGTAGTGCTGGGCATCTTAGTAGCATGTGTGACGCATCCTAGCTCCGCCTCCAAATGACAGTTAGGACAAGTAGGTCGACTAAGTACAGGGTAAATATGTGTTTGTTGCTTTGAAATAGGTACGTTCCTGTTAATAGTAGTAACCAAATAAATAGCCGCTAACCTTTGGCACCACCCACGGACTCGGTAGAAGGAAGGTCGGATATGTGTGAATAGTATTAAATAGCGCAAAAAGTGGACCTTGCATGATACAAACTTCTTAACCGTATTAACGCACGGACACACGGACGGTGCAAACACTATATGACACCGGCTCTTCGAGACAGGGTTCATAAAAAGTACACCCCCCCCCCCCTATTAATAGTATAAAATGCAGCACTTTATACTTTTACTTACATGGGGAGGGTGTGTGTGTGAGAAATAGGATTTTTCCAGTGGGGGGGGGGGTCTCGGGATTTTCCAGGGGGGGGGGGGTCTCGGGATTTTCCAGGGTTTGTTGGGTAAAGAATCACTCACGTTTCCAGGGTGGGGGGGGGGTCTCGTGATTTTCCAGGGTTGGTCGGGTAATGAATCACTTTCCAGGGGGAGGGGGGGGGGTCTCGGGTTTTCCTTCAGTGTGTGTGTAAGTCTCAGAATTTTCCACGTGTTTGGGGGGGGGGGCTGGGATAACGGATAACGGATAACGGCAGTGCAATATAAACAGAGGAATTATTTGAAAACAATTTTGTTTATATTAAACAAAATTTGCCAGTATTAAACAGTCCACAGTGAAAGTAGATCGTATTAAACAGTTTAAACCCATGTCACCCCTCCCACACAACAGTATTCAGGTAAACATACATGTACATATCTTGATAACAGTCTGATAAAACCCCGGTAAAGCCCCGGTAAAGCCCCGGGGTATGTCCCCGCTCAATTTCTTAGCAACAGTTAAAGCCCCAACCCCGGTAAAGTCCCCGCAGTGCGGGGCATCATGAAAGGTAAAAGCCCCGGGGTATGCCCCGGTAAAGCCCCGGGGCGGGGATTTACATTGACTGATGCATTACCTACCATAGCTAATATTAGCATGTAAGCATTCGATGTCGTGTAGATTAAAGATACATACCCACTCTGTAGCCACAAACTGTTCTTTACTTTACGGGTGCCCGCTATACAAATATAATCATTTAGCAATATTTATTTTACTGATAGTGACAGGCGGTGGTATCAAACTATTTTCATATGCAAATGAGGCATGATATTTTTAAGTATTTAAACTAATTAAATGCGTCACCTAAACAAATAATATTTTCGACAGATTATAAAGTATGACCATTGTACATCAACAAATCAATACAGAGAATAAATGGTGATGTCAGTTAGTGTTTTAATGAAACACGGTTAACGCCACTGATATCAGTGTGCACGTTTAGGTCTGATATAAAATGTATAATAATGCCAATTATTACGTGGGGTAATGGTGAATGAATATTTATTTTGCAAGAAAATGTCTCAAATGATGTCTCTGATATAAAGAACATTTTGTGCCTACTGCGTGGGCATGTACATTTAAGTCGAGGACATTCCATGCTGAATTTAACTCGGCCGTATTGTGTAATCTATCGAAACACCCACTAGCAGTGACGTAATTCTCCTCATATTACCCTCGGAGGGGAATCAAGATATGTGCAGGTGCTCGTTTTGGGTTTTTGGAAAGAGAAAATCATGCGTCACTATATTTGTTCTTATTACTTAATGTTATAATTCTTAATACGCATTTTTGTTTTCACTAAACGAACCTAATCAGCAGGTGTTTTAGTGAAACACGGTTATCGCCACTGATATCAGTGTGCAAGTTTATGTCTGATATAAAATGTATAACAATGCCAATTATTACGTGGGGTAATGGTGAATGAATATTTATTTTGCAAGCCTTAATAACAAATTGATTGTGCAGTCTGATGTGGGTCGTATACAAAAGAAAGCAGCAACCATAGACACACACTGTGGCCAAATATTATCAAAATCGGTGAAGCCGTGTCATGAATTATTGAACAAATAAATGTGCTACGAACGTACGTACGTACGCACACACAAACTAACACTACATCACCACGGAACCTAGAAGGTCCCCTAGAAACCTCTATAAACCGGACACGTGGAATGTCCCCTAGGAACCGGACACCTGTAAGGTCCCCTAGGAACGTCTATAAACCGGGCATCTGGGAGGTCCCCTAGGAACCTCTATAAACTGGACACCTGGAAGGTCCGCTAGGAACCTCCATAAATCGGGCGCCTGGAAGGGCCGATAGGAACCTATATCAACTGGACACCTGGAAAGTCCATAGGAACCTCTATACACCGGCCACCTGGAAGGTTCCCTAGGAACCTGGAAAGTCCCCTAGGAACCTCTATAAACCGGGCACCTGGTACCTATGAACTTCTATAAACCGGACACCTGGAAGGATCCCTAGGAACCTCTATAAACCGGGCACATGGAAGGTTCCCTAGGAACTTCTATAAAATGGGCACCCCGGAATGTGCACCGGCAGCCTCTCTAATCCTGATACCTTGTAATGCCCCCAGATTAACAGAGTATATATATTTCACCGTAATACAGATTTACAGTACGTACATTTTCATTGGAAATTATTCTAAATTATTGTCAAACAATGTTTTTGATGAGATGAAAAAGTGAAATAGAACATTAAGAGCAGACGACAATATTTAAATCGGCAGTGTAACGGTTAAATTAAACATTACACATGTATGCTGTTGCTTTTTGTGTTCTTATATTTTACAATAAAATCATCATTTGAAATCACTTTATAATCATTTACATTGGAAATGATTCTAAATTGCTGTCAAACAGTGTTTTCATCAGAAACAAAGTAAAATAGAATAAAAACAGCAGACGACATTATTTGTTTGGGAAATACAACGGTTAAAAGACTTTTGTGTAAATTGTTCAAGTTTGTGCTAGACTTGCAAAACTTCCTTGTTTGTTAAGTGGCTGATACACACATGTATACACCAGACTGAGTTAAACCTTATCATGCTTATATCGCTGGGAACTAAGTTTGTCGCCTGCGGTTTCTTCCACATTTTGTATTTATTGTCAATAAAACACAGTTTGACATTGGAAATTATTGTAGCGTGCTGGCTAAGCATGGTTCGGTGAATACAATATAAAACATTTAACAGCAGACTACACATTTGTATTCAGCAATGTATGTCTACCAGTGCGCATATGCATATTTAGCGGCGTTTTGCCCGTATATTATGAATGTGTTAACAAAAATTTAGCGTGGCTTGAAGAAGACGGATCTTATTTAAAATAGAAAACTAACAGCAGACGACAACATTTGATTCAGCGTTGTAATGTTTAAGTATATGTGAATATTCAGATTATCATGAGTGCATGTATATTTAACGATGTATTCCCCGGATAGTACACGTAATGTATGAATGTCTTAACAAACGGATACGTAGCCAGGCGTGAAAGACAGGGACCGTATTTAAACACGACAGCGAACATATTTACTTCCTGATCGGTGTTTCATTTGTCCCGGATTATCCTAACATAATCGCTGTCCATTGGTCACGTGACGGAGGCACATTTGCGTTGTTGTGTTGTCTGTTGATAACAGTGACATAATATGCGGCCGTTCATGCGATTTACTGGCTACACGACTGTCAATTAAAGTAACATCGAGCGCAGGTAAGTGACGGGTTTAAGCGGGATTGGGCTTCATGAATTTATTATTGTGTGTGTATATTAAAGTTCAAGTTTTCGGCACAAACTGCTTTTTATAGGAGTTAAACAAATATATAACTGTGTAACTATTCCACCAGTGTTAAACATTACGACATGTACATGTAGTTCTCGATATGCAGATACATGTACATGTACATGACTGTATAATCAGTTATTAGTATTTCAATTACTGATATAGACGAGTGGTTGTATTGTGTGCTTTAGTGCTGAGTGTGTATATTAAACGAACATAGTTTCGATAACTCGGCTTTGTATACAAATATATCAGCACATATTTGGCTGTGATTGGATAAATATGGCGTACGAGTTTGCGACCAGTGTCGATTCATAGTTTTGTCGGCATGTGTGCGCAATTCCATACATGAAACACCATTCATGGTTCTAACAAACAATGTAGATCTGTATCTGGCTACGTATATAATTCAGTTGCCTAAAGTCATGCGATTTGTTATATTGTTTAAATGTACAGTGGAACCTCTCTAAACCGGACACCCTGTGAGATCCCCAGGGTGTCCGGTTTAGAGAGATTTCACTGTAGACCAGGCATTTTATCGTTATGGGCCACAGTTCTGTGTTATGCGATGACGAACATACATGTACATCATCTCCTGAGATAAAGGACCAAGAAACTCATAAAAATAAGATCACATGTGTTTGCTTGGTGTCCGGTTTGGAGAGGTTCCACTGTATTGCTCATGGACCCAGTAAACACAAAATAACACGGCGCAAATTTTACTTGTTTTAGTGTTTAGTTTATTTAGGCCCAAAATACGCTAACCAATATGTTACGTTGTACGTTTAAAACCGACTATTTTGAGCTTGATAAAACATTCCGATGACGGCGAAGTGACTAAACGATGATATACGTAAGACTGATATACTACTAGTATTCACAATGTGTGCATCTGCGACAATACCATGTCAGTATGAATGTGTGCGTTATTTTTCCTGGTAGTATGTGAAATATGTCTGCATCAATGCTGGGACTTCCTTCTGTAGCCATTTCAAAACGACATACCTCTTTTGTGGTGTTTGTACATGTAAACTGTAGATTCAGATGATCCGGCTCGTGACGAACAGTCTCACAGGTGCTTCACTTTTTGCAAGTAATTTCCATATTACAAAAAAAAACACCCCCATTTTATAAATGGACTAGTATGGAAATAATGTTGTGACCATTGGATTGGTCGGGTCCCTAATTACATGCACTATGCACCCAGTGTCATTCGGATAACATTGCTTTTGGTTTTCGCGGTTGAGACACTCGTCAACTGAATTAATGGCAATAGCGAAAGCTGTAAAATGTGTGTGTACAATTAGCATTCAATTGTATGCAAACATTTTGTCAATTTTATTGCAGTTTTATTCTATGCCGTATTATTTCTTGGCCGAATACCCTTATTAGTGAGTTGTATGACACCCAAATGACGTCAACCATAATCTATAAATAGAAGAAGAATATATAGAAGAAGTCACAGAACTTAAACACATGGGACTATGTTTCTCAAAAGCTGGTACTTGCCATGCCCACATAGAACATGTATAGTATATTAAAGCTAAAGCATGGCACCGCATAACATAATGAACAAACTGAAATTCCGTCTATGCCGCAATGCACTTGCGTCTATATATATATTGCTTTTATCACACCCGTTTTGGAATATGACGATGTCGTATGGGAGACTTGCACTCATTATGGGCTAAAAGATCGCGATAAAATACAATTGGAAGGAGCCTGAATATTATCAAGAACTAGCAAATTAAATTTGTGTATATAAAATCCCTCTATAAAACGAAACAGACTGGAAACCTTTAACAGATAGAAGCCGTGAACACAAGCTAATAATGATGCACAAAATGCAAAATCAACTTTGCCGAACTCACCTATCATCTCTACTGCCAACGACCGTTGGCGATGCAAGCACGTACATGCACAATTTACGTATTAAATACACGACAAATAAACTCTCGCACTACCCTATATTATAATTCATTCCTGCCATCAGGTATCAGGGCATGGAACTCGTCATCCCCTGATTTCCCTTTCAACATTAAAATATTCCATTAATGTCTCTATTCCAAAGTACTAATGTACACGAAAGTGTCAGGCGGACATACTTCCCACTCATCTGAGGACTCACACCGCTACCATGTGTACTCACAAGATATAACATATAACCCCAATTGTGTATGCGGACAAATCGAAGACACTGAACACTTATTTTAGCAATGAAATTTGTACAATTAACATCGACAGTTACTATACAAAGTACTCCTAGGCCCTACCATTCTATGACATACGCCGATGGCAGGGAGGCCCGTTGTGATTCATTTAATCCATCCATGTTGACTCTCCGTTATGTAGTCTTGCTTTGTTCTGAATCCCATTCATATTACCTCGTGTTTTGCTCGTGATTTACATCATGTACATTTCATGTAGCAATAATATAAATACAATATGTATATAGTAACCATACCCTCCCATCGTTTCAGACAGAGCAACATTTCACCATGAGGAGACAACTCTTGGTCGAGGTGTGGGTTTTCTTCTACTTGGCCATCCTCCAGTCAGGTAACTCGTATTTACTGTTTACTATGCTTGTCTCAGGGCAATCCATAGTCGAGAGGTTTGTGGAACAATGCATACATGTCAATACCACCTCTTTCAAGATTAAACGACTACACCGATGCCATAAAAAAGAGCATATTTCGAGTTCCATATTAACTCAATTTATAATTTAACGAATTGAATAAATGTCATATCAAGGTAACACATTTAATCGATTATAGTTATTGCATTAAGCTTAATATACTGATTTGTAGCTGTCGTGTTCACCTAGAGCGTCAGTGTCTTCGTGTGCATATCATTAAACGTTTAGTTTATGTGTGTCATACAATATGTCTTTGCAGTGTACACGAATTACAATGTACCATTATGTGAAACAAATGTTATTGTTATTTTTCATGATGTGATATATGAATATAACATATATGAATATTGTCTTGTTAAAGTATACTATATGGAAAATTGAGTTGCCATCTTCGCCATCTTTGTATGTACAAGCCATCGTACAGTCTCCCCACTTCATGCGTTTGACACATACAGCAAATAATATGATAGTAAACCAAATACAATTTGGTGCAATACATAACAGACAGATATGAGAACGGCAAGCTATAAATATTATGCCAGCACACTATGCAAAAGACGATATATCTGAGCATTTCTCCAATGAATCTCAAAATAAATGTTGATGTGTAACGTTTCCAATCTGATGCACAGCCTATGTTAGTGTATTCATTGCCCATATAGGTAAAGCCATCTATCCTTTTAAAGTAAGTGACTAGACACCAGGAACAATATGTTCAAGTAATTGCTTACATGTCACTGGATTTTATAGCTAATAACAGAGTACAGTAGTGGGTATATATGGTATGTGTTGTGCGGTTTTCCATGTAAAAGGAATACACTGTGAGATTTTCTGTGTATTAAGCTATAATGGTTGTTCATGCTGTTAAAAATACAGGCCCAAACATGTCCTGAAAAACATACATATTTTACATTTTGGTGTAATATAATTGATAGGAGTCCGTTCTCCTGGCTTATCTGCATGTGATTAGCTACAATATATCATATGTCCTACTTCACATTTTGAATTCTTTGTCCAACGGCAGAACATGTGAAACTGGCTGATGGCTGAAACACACACAGATGTCCGACTTGGCCACCGCAGGTGCCGTATAGGATACAGTAAAAAGGCAGTGTTCACATATATGTTATACATATATTCACATTTACGAAGCAATTATCTTTGAATCAAACGATGATCAGGTGTATAGTTCGCCCTTAACTCTGGTAACATGAAAACGTATTGGGGTTACATCTTACAATATGTGAAGTAAGTACAGCGCCATGCTGGTCAGATATTGGCCTGGAAAATAGAGCGAATGATAAAGCATTGTAATCATGGAGTCCAGAACAATTACCACCAATATATGTAAACGGTATACGCCCATTACGTCGAACTTTGAAACCGCCTATGATCATGATCTCAATACAACTTTGCGAAGGCTAATTTTGTTGTTGATAGTATAGTTATTAAGCTGGTGTCTCCATTACATATGCATGTGACATACTCTTGACGACCAAACAGCGCCATGTTTACAAATGTTCCTTCAGCGGCCGGTGGCGCATTGGAAATGTAGCTCACCTGTCTATCGCAGTGTTTGATGGTGTACGGATACAATTGGACACAGTCTCCAAGGAGAACACGATACAATACAATACAATACACATTAACTGTTATAATGTGGTATGTATAACAACATAACTGGTATATGCTGTGTTGCAGGTGTGGTGGAAGCATGTAACGACGGTTACTACTACAACTGGTACGGCTATTGTGCTGCATGTGATAGACGGTGTACATCATGTACCGGCTCCGGCAATACGCGGTGTTCTGGCTGTACAACTGGATATTATCTCACAGAAAATACATGTCACCAGTGTGATTGGGGGTGTACGACATGTATCGGTCCCGACATGCGATGTAATGGCTGTAAAACTGGATATTATCTCAGTGGGACTACATGTCACCCATGTCATTGGTGGTGTACAGCATGTACCGATTCCGACACGCGGTGTTCTGGCTGTAGAACGGGATATTATCTCAGTGGGACTACATGCAACCAGTGTGATATCCGGTGTACGACATGTACCGCTTCCGACACGCAGTGTTCTCACTGTAAAACTGGGTATTATCTCAGTGATACTACATGTAACCAGTGTGATAGCCGGTGTACGGCATGTACCGGTTCCGACACGTGGTGTTCTGGCTGTAAAACTGGATATTATCTCAGTGGGACTACATGCAACCAGTGTGATAGCCGGTGTACGACATGTACCGCTTCCGACACGCAGTGTTCTCACTGTAAAACTGGGTATTATCTCAGTGATACTACATGTAACCAGTGTGATAGCCGGTGTACGGCATGTATCGGTTCCAGCTACAGGCAATGTGATGCATGTGCAGCTGAATACTATCTCGATTACAATACGTGTGTGAAGTGTTCAACGCCGTGCGTCAAATGTGCGAGTGCATCACATTGTTCCGAGTGCATTACAGGAAAGTGGGGAACAACATGTGACAGTGACTGCAGTAGTTCATGTGAACGTTGTTTGTCATCGACAAACTGTCTGTCATGTTCACATGATAGTTACAAACTGTATTCGTCAAACGACCGTGGATATTACTGTATTCCGTGTCCTAACGACTGCACAAAATGCAGCAGCTCAACGGCATGTAGCGAATGTGTCACGGGGAGACACGGCGCCACATGTCAGACGTCCTGTAGTGACTCTTGCACAAAGTGTACGTCATCGACATATTGTGAGTCGTGTGTACCGGGTAAATACGTTAAATACATGAACCCCGGACACTACTGTGAGTCATGCCCGGATCCATGTTCCGAATGTGGCTACAGTGGCACGAACGAGATTACGTGTACCGCATGTAATGCAGGTCATTACCTTGACGACTATAGTTGTCCTGTATGCATGAGTCCGTGTACAAAGTGTAGCTTTAAAACTCAATGTACGGAATGCATTACAGGACACTATGGACCGTCGTGCCAGGATCAATGTACAAGCTGTCTAGGCAGTAAGTGTGAGATTGATGGTGTTTGCATAGATGGATGTACCAGCGGATACTATGGAAGTAACTGCAACAACATGTGCAGCAGTTCGTGTACAACTTGTACATCTTACACGCAGTGTGCTGCTTGTAATGCAGGCACGTACCGTATGCGCACACGTTATTTCAATGTACTTGAATATTATTGTCTTCCTTGTCCAAGTACGTGTGACAGCTGCAGTACACTAACGGCATGTGAGAGCTGTAAGTCTGATCATTATAATATCAACACATATACGGCATGTAGCTGTCGCAAAGATAAATGTTCCATATATAGTGAAGGTACATGCACTGCATGTACCGATGATACTTGGTACCCCCGAAACCATGGATGTTGCCCCTGTAGCCAGAATTGTATAGACCAGCGCTGTAACTCATCCGGTGATTGTATACAAGGATGCATCAAAGGATTTTACGGTAAGACTTGCCAGGATGACTGTAGTAACTTTGATAATTGCTTGGAGTGTTCAATTAATGATGCGGTTGCGTCCACTGATCCTGTGTGCACGGAATGTGAATCAAGATATTTCCCAACCAATACTGGATGTAAGGTTTGTAATACGGAGTGTAGATCATACGCTGGACGAGTGACGTGCGACCAACGAAATGGTACATGTTTGAACGGATGTGACGACGGATGGTATGGAGACAAATGCGATGTAGGCTGTCCTCTAGGCTGCGCTGTGTGTAACCAAAGTGATGGGTGTACGCCTGAAAATAATGTGGTGACATGTGAACAAACTGATGGCAAGTGTACACATGGATGTGTACCAGGACGCTGGAAAGATACGTGTGAAAATGTCTGCAACGAAGAATGCTTACATACGAACTGCAACACATCTAACGGAAACTGTATTGAAGGATGCTCGCGGGAGTACTCCGGTCTCTCGTGTGAATCCCGATGTAGCAACAACTGCCTGGAAGTGGATGGACTGACAGATACCAACGTGTGCCAGAGAGAGGACGGAGTCTGTATCGGCGGTTGTAAGCCGGGATATTACGGCGATACGTGTCTTCAGGCGTGTAATAACTGTCAGAACGCCACATGTCAACGAGGCAACGGGACATGTACACACGGGTGCGATACCGGCTACCTAGGATCACCATGTATACAAGGTCAGTCAATGTATGTAGATATACAGTTTAATTCCATAAATGTTGCCCAACTATTACGACATACACGTATACACGTAGGAAATGTGAAATATGTGTACGTAATTGTTCACATATTATATATTTAATGAATTAAATGCACGGAGGAGGCGTTAGCGACCGTGACATGTAGTTCCTTAAAAAGCAGATATATGAACAATATTATAATTTTATTAGCCAGGTTTATAATGCAGTTTGCCATCCGTGTATTTATGTTCTATTTCCTGTCTAACAGGTAGTCATTACATGCGGTAAATGTGAAACTTACTGGGGTTAAATCTTGCAATGTGTGAAATAGTCAATGCCATAACAAATTATTTCCAAGTGGTTGCCAGGCATGTAACATGGTGAAAATGATATGGAGAATATTGACTCTGGGAAATTATATAACTAAACAAAAGGAAGAGATCGTTTTCGAAAATCGTTTGCACCATATTAAATCTCTATTGACATTTCCCAATTTCGTGAAATCAAGTGGATAACTAAACTGTTGATACAAGTAGTTTTATATGGAAAAGCTGATGTTTTATACATGTGTATAGCTGTACAATTGGGCAGGATTAATTATAACTTATACTTCGCCCTACTTACTAGTCAATATTGCGCTCCACTTATTTCACATATCACAAGAGTTAACGTAAATACTTTGCATATTACCAAACTTAATGACGTATTCGACGGGAATGGACGATCAATACTCGGATGTGAAACTGCATTATAAACCTAGCTAACGCTCCCTCGCATTTAATTCCTTACAAATCAAATATATGGATAATAACAGTACCAGGGTTAGTGCATTTGCATGTCTAGTTTCCCAGTAAAACCTAGGAAACTTGTAAAAATACCTAATCTCAATAATGATTGTTATCGTTTTAGCGAGGAGCTGATTAGATGACGTTTATATCCAAATCCTGATACTCCATTTATTAGGTTACATTTTATTACATAATAAGCAAGTATTACGTGGGGTCGGTCAGTCGGTCGGGGTCGGTCGGTCGGGGTTGGTAGGTCGGTCGGAAGGTAAAGGTCAAACTACCGGGTAAATGTATTATAAGTTCTGTTTCCCTGCTCGGATCTGCTATGACGAATACACGACCGTCCCGACCCCGCTCAGCTGAGGGTCAAGGTCACATACTTGGTGCGTTCAAATCCTTATCGCTCGGGTAAATGTCTTATAATTGTTGTTTCCTTGCACGGATCTGCTTGATATATCACACACTTATTTCACTATGGTCCTCTACCGCCCTTTGATAAATCCACAATCGACCCTGCTAAGCCCAGGGTCAAGGTTACATACTTGGTGCATTCGAAACTCTGGTAACTGGTAACTTATAGTTTATGTTTGTTTGCATGGGTCTGTTTGAATGTTACACCCTGGGAGCTCCCCATGGTGTCCGACCTAGAGAGGTCTCACTGTATATCAAACATTTGACCATTCTGAGCCATAGCTGTTTGCTATGCAGTCACGAATAGAGACTATCACCTGAGATAAATGTATAATAATAGGTGTTTCCTTGGTGTCCGGTTTAGAGATGTTCCACTGTATATTATGGAAGGGACGATTTGTTGGTGTCAATGACTTTGGCGCAGTCTTTCATATAAAGGAACAAGAGTGCCGACGGTCACAATATACGCCAGTCGAGGCAGGCTATTCAACAAGGGGGATAAGTCACTGAAAAACAATCGGCTTCTTCATCTTGCCATGATAAGCATGCATATCGCATTTGGGTTACCATCCATCAAGTAGAACTCGAGTTATTGGCCGCCACGAGGAGATAAGTCATCGGAAAATTTGGAAAAGCCATACGCTTCCCCGTCTTGCTGCGCTAAACATGTATACCGAACTAGGTTTCGATCTGTCAAGTAGAACTTGGTTTATTGTGTAGACAAAGATACAAAGTGCGAACATTAAAAATGGTCGCCAATGGGAGATAAGTCATTGTATTCCGAATTTAGTTCGACAAATAAAACTCTAGTTATTGCGTGGATAAGCTGTGTCCGCCCACCGGACGCCCACCCCTAAACGGGCGTACATGTATAAACATGCTTTACAGTAAGCAACACTTTACTTCGATTGTGTGTTACATGTTAAAGCATGACGAGTGTTTACTGATATAATTGTGAACAGAGCAGATCCTGATCGGACTATGCGGTTGCTAAACACATAAGCCTCATTCACCAGCCCCAGCCACGAATAACGCAGCATGGGCAATTTACAGTGTGTCATTCGTGTTCAGAATTATTGTGCATATCTTGACGTTGTATTGAAGTGAGTGATCGCAGATAGTTATCTCCCGTTGAATTTATTTATAGAAACCCGGTCCAAATTGTGTAGTTTAGTGCCTTACTGCTTGTAAAACAGGGCAAATGTAGCATGATCTGTTATGACAATGAACAGTTATAGAGATTCCGACTAGTGTTGATCCAGATCAGCCTACATATCTAAACACTCTGATACGGGACTACATTATTTACCAGATTCATATTTTCACTCTTATTACTGTTATTGCATTCAATGTAGACTCAGGTAAGACTGCACAGGTGTGCAGTATGAAATGGGACTATTCTGTTTGCTATTCAGTAAGAAATAAACAGCATATGACCGGATCTCAATAAATATATTGTTTAAAGGGGCATAACTAATTACGATCCCTCATTGAAGAGGTCAGTGAACGAAGGGGTTGTGAGGGGCGGTCACTCTACTTGGTAGTTAGCAATATTTCCCCCCAATGAACCCTTATATTGTGTACAACGACATAGAGAATACCGGGCTAGTGTATTTTGATATCAAGTTTATCAGGCAAAGCTATGAAACCCGTGGAATTTCGATGCTTGTCGAGGAATTCCTACCGTTTCCAAGCCGAGCCTGATAAACTTGATATCAAAAGACAGTAGCCTAGTATTTTATTTATCTGGTAACGTTTTATGTTCGAAAATGATATGACGTCGTTATATATGTACATAACGCGGACTTGTTTACGTTGCGTATTTACACTGACGTCATTCGGTAACGTCACGTGACGTCATCCAATCAATGGAAAGTTAGTTTTCAGTTCGTTGTAAACAATATGTTATCAGTATGTACGTATTCGGTCAATACAGGGCAGGTTATCTGATAATACTGTTTGCCATGTGGGGTGGAAGAATCGGATATCTTGAATTTGTCTTGTAAATGAGGGGTCAGTTGAAGAAATGGTCTAACTGTATGAACGGGTCCGGATCAAAAATAAAATTACAGGTCAACCTGTAAAATATGCAGATGGACCTATACATTGTAAATATATAGGTCCACCTGTAAAATATTATTTTTTCAGATGACTCATGTAATTACATGTAGTATAACTAATTAAAACATTTCATGCCTCATTTGCATATGAAAATAGCCGGATACCAAATGACTGTATATATATACACTCCCGCCTGCGATTCTCTTACCACGAATTGCAATCCAGCGGTCCTTGAATTGCAATTCGTCCCCTCTCAAATTGCAGTCTAATTGCGGTCCAATCGCGGTCCCGTTTTTGCGGTCATTCGTTCGCGATACCGTTTGTGCGGTCATTCCTTCGCGGTCCAGTTTGTGCGGTCATTCTTTCGCGATACCGTTTGTGCGGTCATTCTTTCGCGATACCGTTTGTGCGGTCATTCTTTCGCGGTCCAGTTTGTGCGGTCATTCTTTCGCGATACCGTTTGTGCGGTCATTCTTTCGATTTGCGGTAAAAACTTACCATATCATCGTATAGTACAGTTTGTTCGTATATACGATATATCCGTACGGATATGGTATGAATATACAGTGGGTCATCGTGCGGTTAAAATATACCGATGCACCGGTTCATTTCGCATCCGGTTTTCATTTCGATCATCTGTCACAATTTTAAGTTTTTCAAAATGAATAAATTTTCAGTGTTACGATACAGAAACAATTTAAAACTGAGGATTGTGAAGCACGGTATCACAGTGCATATACATGTGTGTTCAATAAAGTAATTCATCAGTAATTCATCATTGTACTCCGCACCACCACCGGGGACACACAACAATGATCCCCCACACACACCAGCCATCTACATTTGGCGTCCTAAAGGTTCCGGTCTGTATCCCACAGTGGGAACAATGTGCATCACCACCACCACCAGTTTTTGTCTATGACTACACTACACCCCCTCCCCTCGACCACCACTTCTGTCTGTAGCGCAGGATGACGTGGCGGACTGATCAAGTGCTAAACTAGTCCTGGTGTGATGGCCGACTGATCAAGTTCTATACTACTCTTGGTGCGATGGCCGACTGATCAAGTTCTAAACTAGTCGTGGTGCGATGGCCGACTGATCAAGTTCGAAACTAGTCATGGTGCGATGGCCGACTTATCGAGTGCTATACTAGTTCTGGTGCGATGGCCGACTGATCAAGGGCTAAACTAGTTAAAGTAGTCCTGGTGTGATGGCCGACTGATCAAGTGCTATACTCGGCATGGCCGACTGATCACGTGCTATACTGGGCATGGTGAGATGGCCAACTGATCAAGTGCTATACTGGGCATGGTGCAATGGGCGACTGATCAAGCGCTATACTAGTTATGGTGCGATGGCAGACTGATCAAGTGCTCTACTAGTCCTGGTGCGATGGCTGACTGATCAAGTGCTATACTCGGCATGGCCGACTGATCACGTGCTACACTGGGCATGGTGAGATGGCCATCTGATCAAGTGCTATATTGGGCATGGTGCAATGGGCGACTAATCAAGCGCTGTACTAGTTATGGTGCGATGGCAGTCTGATCAAGTGCTCTACTAGTCCTGGTGCGATGACCGATGATCAAGGGCTACTAAAACTAGTCCCTGGTGCGATGGCCGACTTATCAAGTTCTATACTAGTCCTGGTGCGATGGCCAACTGATCAAGTGCTATAATAGTCCTGGTGAGATGGTCGACTGATCAAGTTCTAAACTAGTCCTGGTGCGATGGCCGACTGATCAAGTTATAAACTTGTCCGGGAGCGATGGCCGACTGATCAAGTTCTAAACTAGTCCTGGTGCGATGGGCGACTGATCAGGTGCTAAACTAGTCATGGTGCGATGGCCGACTGATCAAATCGCATGCCATAATAACTAGATGGCCATGGCCTGCATGTCGTGCCCGCCGAGGCATTTGATAGTACAAACAATGTTTTTATTGCAACAAAGATTTAGCCCTTTGACGTAAAAACATGCCGCCCCCGCCGAGGCTTTGATAGTATACCCCAAAACTAAAAAAACACTTTAACTAAAGACTTTATCCTGAATGCACACCAATGTGCCGACTATATCGCTCTGTCTGCAAGCGGGTCCAATCAGGGGCGATAACCGTGTATCCTTAAAATGTTACCAAGACATTACTATTTATTTTTTGATGTGCAATGATCATACTTTATAATCTGTAAAAAACATTATTTTTCAGGGGATCACATTTAATTAGTTTAAGTAATTAAAAAATATCATGCCCCATTTGCCTATGAAAATAGCCTGATATCACCGCGTGTCACTATCAGTGAAATAAACATTACTAAATGATTATATCCATATAACGGGCACTCGTAATGTTTAGAACTGGTGGAATAGTGACAAAATTATTCACTTATTTAATTCCTACAAATAACTGAGAATACACATAACTTTAATTGTTGTGCCTACTTACTGAGTGGGTATGTACCTTTAATTAGCATAAATAAGTTTTGTTTGTTTGTTTGTTTGTTTATTAGTGCTTAACGGCCTATCAACAGCTAAGGTCATGTAAGGCCGGGAAAACGGGTTCGATCCTATTTTAACCTGCTGCATTGGGGGGAAAATCCCAAAATCAGAACGGATTATTTACATCGAGAACAAATATAATTAGCCCTGAAATTAGAATATCCTGACCTGGTGGCAGGGCATAAATAATTAAAAAATATCATGCCTCATTTGAATATGAAAATAGCTTGATACCACCGCTAGTCATTATCAGTAAAATAAATATTACTAAATGATTATATATGGATAGTAGGCACACGTACTATTTAGAACTGGTGGAATAGTGACACTACTGAGTGGGCATGTACCTTTAAAAACTTTAACCTTAAATCAAAAAAAAATTAACCAAACGCACGAAGTGACATACATATGGATGTACGTACGTATGTAGGCCAATGTGACAACTATATCGCACTCTCCACATGCAGGCATGTCAAAAACTTTGAGGTAAATTTCAAAGTAATTTGACCTTGATATTGGGCACAGGGGTTGCAGGGGTTGAGCATAGAATGAAAATATGGATGATGATAAACACACATATGAAGTTTCGAGTGAATTGGCGAAGCTTTTTCTGAGATATAGTGTTCTTAAAAACTTTAACCTACGGTAAATAAAAACCAGATGGCCATGGCGCGCATGTCGAGCCCACCGAGGCATTTGATGGTCTCGGAGTATATTTATTTGAAATTTGAATTAAGGTATGTAAAAGCTTTAACGCAAATTTGAAAGTCATTTGACCTTGATCTTGGGCATGTGGGTCGCATGCGTGGGCTATAATATGAAAATATGGATGATAATAAAGAATTATCTGAAGTTTGAAGCAAATCTGAGTAAGTGTTGTGGAGATATAAGGTATGCAAAAACTTTAACACAAATTTCAAAGTCATTTGACCTTGACCTTGGGGCATAGGGGACGCATGAGTGGGACACAGAATGAATATATGGATGATGACTAATAATCATTTGATGTTTCAAGTCTATGTGACTTAGGATATGGTATTTAAAAACATACACCGATTTCGGACGGACTGACGCACGGACTGATGCACGGACTGATGCACGGACGTCATTGTGATCACTAAGTCTCGCTTTCCGCAAGCAGGCTCGGCAAAAAAACTACGGATGGACGTCAATGCGCAGACTATATCGCACTGTCCGCAGGCGGTCGCGACAAAAATTGACCAAACCCTTTTTAAAGGTGCATGCCCACTCAGAAGGCTAAACATGCTCTTTATGGGAATTAAATACGTGTATAATTGTCACTATTCCAATAGTTATAATCATTATGAGTGCCCGCTATACAGATATAATCATTTGGTAATATTTATTTTACTGATAGTGACGCGCGGTGGTATCGGTATTTTCATGTGCAAATGGGGCACGATATTTTATAATTATTTATACTATTTAAATGCATAAAGAACATTTCGTGCCTACTGAGTGGGCATGTACCTTTAACGCTAGCTCCGCACTGTCCCGTGAGACATATGCATGTGCTAAGTTTCATAAAAAATATTGCAAAGTGTGTTCGCGTTATGCTCCGGACAAATCCGTGCGCGAAAAAACAAAGGGAGATAACTAAACTAGAAAATGTGTTCATAGAACACGGAAACCCCACATATCGCTTTGATAGTAAGCAAGGCAAAATTCCAGTGTCCAAAAGGGAGACATAATCCATGACACGGGGTTCGAATCAAAATCGAAATAAACTTTCCGCATCTGCTCATCATCATAAGGAAGCTACATATCAAATTTCAGTGCTGTAGCTATTACAAAAGTTTTACGAGCTACAAGGCAACATTTTAAAATTCTAATTCAAAAAGGGGGAGATAATCCATGACTCGGGGGTCGAGACAAAATAAACTTTGCAAATCTACTCATCATAAGGAAGCTACATTCCACGTTTCAGGTGTGTAGCTATTAGGGTCTAAAAGTTGTACGAGCTACAAGCCAAAATTGGAAAATTCTAGCTAGAAAAGGGGGAGATAATCCATGACCATGGGATCGAATCAAACATACATGGACCAACTTTCAGATCTGTAGATATTACGGTTTAAAAGTTTTACGAGTTACTAGGTTGGTGACGGACGGAAGAACGGACAAGGGTAACACTAAATGCCCCCTCCACTATCGTGGTGGGGCATAACAATTAGTGAGGCAAAAGTTGTCTATTACAAGTAACTTACCTTAATTCATCAGTTACACATCAGACGATGAATTAACTTTAATTCTGGTGTAGAATATTAAAGTTATTCATTATGTTCAATAGTGCTACTTTGACATGACGTGAAATTAAAACATGCATGACATGATCTGGAAGAATAACCACAGACCAAGCACGCATATTCAGAATCACGTCTGTCGGTACTTATCCAGCTCAGATTTCTGTCACCTGTCCACAAAATCCAGAATCCAACATTGTCGCAAATTTACTCCTCTGTGTTGGTGTACGTTAGAACAAAATGTCACTTAGTATATTATCCAATGCCGGTTGTAATCTCCTTATTCTCTAAATAAATGCGTCCAACAATCCCTGCAGCTGCTATCGTGACAAAAAATGTTAAATGTTCTGTCAGCGCCTCACAATTGACCTTAATATCCACAATTTTGATTCCAAGTACCAGAATAATGATTTTTCCATGCGCCGTCGTAGTGTTATCTGTCAGATTCCGTTGTTTATTTGATCAAATTGATGGACAAATTTGTGTCCGGTAATGTCGCCAAGAGCATAATCTGTGACGTTGACTGTAATAATTTGGCATAACTTCCAGCTTGTGAATTTTTGGTTGAATGAAGTGATCACTATGGTGAATAAGTGTATATTTGTGCCCGGTTTGCTCAGTAGGTAGAGCGATGGTGTGGTAAACCAGAGATCCCCGGTTCGATTCCGGGCTGGTGCGCATCTTTCTCTCCCTGTGACATTTAGCGCACAACGTAGTTGCGGGAAGTAACTCTGCAGAATACTCCCGCATCGTCCGTACCGAGAGTTATGGTGCTCTCCGTAGGTTTCCCCTGCAAAGTACCAAATCACATCTGATTTGCACTTAAACTGTTAATTGCGACATATTTTCTGTATTTTTCAATTGAAAGAAATGTCAGTATTATACATATTCATTTCTGTGTAATAAGTACAAAAACATATGTCACAATTAACAGCTAAAGCGCGAATGAGATCCGATTCTGTACTCTGCAGGAAAAACCTATGGAGCACCATAACTCTGGGTACGGACGATAATTCAGTATTCTGCAGTTACTTGCCGCAACAACTCCCAACGTGGACTCGTGACTGATGAAGAAATGTTCCACAAATATGGAATTCTGGGTTGACATATTTCTGCCCAGTTACAATTGTTGCCCAACGATGGACCGCGACTGATAAATACTCTCAAAATTGTACCCAAACATATGGAATTCGGAGACCAAAATTAAACATGGAATTCGAGGACGAATTTAAATTTGGCGGAGAAGAATGTCACAGTACGCAACTGACTATGGGGATGAAGTGTGTATGCTCTGTGCCTTGTTAGCTTGCTCGGTAGAGCCATGGGCATGGTACGGTAAACATGAGGTCCCTGGTTCGATTCCTGGCCGTTATTTATCTTTCTCACTCTGTGACACAAGTAAACCGTTTTATTTTAAAGAAATGGCTATCACCGGAATAAATATTATCTTCACAAAATTTGATTCGGGCCAATAAAAATCAACAGCCAGAACAGAACGTTTGCAGTAATAGAAATCTAATTCCAAAATAAATTTTTAATTTTCTTTTTATGATCAGGTTTCGAAAATTAAAATATGCTTTTCTTTTAAAATTATTATCAATATGTTCACCATGTTATTATGGTTAGTATGCAATTCACAGTCTCTTTGCAGCTTGAAATTGAAAGACATTATGAAAAGTTGTGTTGATCTCAGAAATTGTCATGTCGACTATAGGATCGCGTCGAAATAATGTTAACATAATAGGAAAACGTAATTTGATATCGACAAAAAAGTAAACAAAACGCAGAATTGATGCTTAGCTTTGCCATATTATACCGTAGACCACACATTATAATTTGATTGTATATGAAAATAAATATATTGTGAGTATGGTGGTGTCTATTAATTTGTTCTTGATATTCGGAACGGCAGTGACGACATTTTGTTTTGTCCCAGAAATTGTCAAGGTCAATGTTTCACTGTTTGTCTCGCAATAACCCGCCTATTTATATTTGCGCACCAAAAAAACAGATCACGAATACCGCTGACTTTCTAGTCACTTTGAATTAGATAGATGGGATAACATTTTGGATTGGAACACGGATACGTTTGTCAACTATTTCGATTGTATTGCCGCATTGGTCAAGCAGAGCGGTCCGCTGGTTTGACCGCAGAGCACAGCGTAAAGCGGTCATTCTTTCGCAGTTTAAAGAAAAAAAGGAGAGTAAACTGCAATTAAAAGCGGAGCGCAGCGCTAACTGCGCTATAAGTATTGCAATTCCGCAACCAACTCTTTGGACCGCAGTCACATGATTGCAGTCCGATTGCGGTCCAATTGCAATTAATGGGAACGCGAATTGCAATCCTGCGCTCCAGGAATTGCAATTCGCCTGGTAAGAGAACCGCATGCCACTCTGTAGCGGGCACTTGTAATTTGTAGAACTTGTGGAATAGTGACACATTTATACACTTATTTAATTCCTATAAAGATGATGGTGTGCCTAGTGAGTGGGCATCTACCTTTAACATTCAATGGGTCAGATGAAGAATGCGGCGAACTCTACTTGGGAGTTAGTCCCCTTCTTCCACTCACCCCCGTTGCCATCGGCTGATGTTTGCTATGTGGGGTGCAGTGGCATTATGTGTTGAGGCTGTATTATAAGTGAGGTCTCAGTTGAAGAAGGGGGCTAACTCCATGAGAGAGTTAGCCGCCTTATTCCACTGATCCACTGCTGCAGCCATTGGCGGGAACGAAGGGGTTGATGAAGCGACAGTTGGTGGGGCCGTCGGTGGGACTCTTGGCGTCATTATCATCGCCATCGTCGTCGTCGTCATTATCTTCATAATACGGAAGAGGTAATATTACATTTAATTGCCAAACAAATGAGCACTCACCGTGTATTACAATCATATTACATGTACATTAGTGTAAAATATATGCAAATGAACTCGTTACAGAAAACATGTTTGGTGACCAGTACAGATTTAAGGTATGACGATGTGCTTAATATGCGATAAATATAATCTAACATGTGTGATGATGTACATGTGATATGGTTGTTATTAAACTCGTTGACTAATTTTAAATGAAACTCAGCATATCCTCGTTTCTTATGAAATCAGTAAATTCGTTTAATAAATATCATATTAAATCGTCACTTATGCAAGATACATGTACGGTCAATCCATAGTGAAGAACTACTGTCAGTTCCACGTTTTGCTGCCGACGAACTTTTGGCTATTAAACACATTAAATTTAAAAAATATTAAAATGTAAGTACTTTTTCATAAATAACAAAAATAAGTCAGCTTCCCAACTTTTTTTGTTGCTAAAAATAAAAAGATTTTCCTATGGGAAGATAACACGGGAAAAAAGGACATAGGGAGTAACGGTGATGATCAACGAAAATCATTGGAAATTGACTTCGAAACCTGCCTGATACATTGGAACTGATGTAGCTACAAAAACACAATTTTTATTTTGAAAATCGGTCCAGAAATTGAAAACAAATATTTTTAAATTATAGTTTAGCCTCCTATGTGAAATACCCATAGAAAAAAAACATATTTCCCTACACAAATATGTATTTGATGGAATTTCATAAAATAAGATTTTTTGGTGAGGGTGAATTTTTTGTTATTTAAATATTTTATCCCGTCAACACAGCGCGTATGTGCCGTGAAACACGGTGCCGTGAAACATTTTTGATATCCTGTCAATACGACCTAACCACTGCGTATGAATATGTGCGGTGGCTGGGATTACGGCAGAGCCTCGCCCATCCAGTTTCCTGAGCCTTGCCAGATTTTTTTTCCCATTCACGGCACTAACCTACTATTCTCTATATATTTAATGTGTTTAATAGTTAGTCGGCAGCAAACCGTAAAATGGACAGTAGTTTCGCTGACGTTAAACTATCATGATACAATGGACATGTACAATTTCAAGTTACCTAATACATATAATACACACTTAGACTTATGTCTGTTTCACGAAACCTGCCCGATAGTATCGAATTAAAGCATCTTTTTATTTAGTGAAATTTGGTCCTATATTGATTGTATGGCGAAAAAACAATTTCCCCATGTTAAAGTCTATGGGAATTTAACATGGGGGAAATTTTAGAATTTCAGAAATACTGAACTGATTTTCAAAAGTTGAATTTTGTTTTCTTAGTTAGATCATTTATAAGCTATCTATGCTAGGTTTCGGAGTCAAATTACGATTTTTTTTCTTTTTTTTTACTCCGCCCACAGCTCCTCCATCTACTAATGTTCCCCCATTTTAAATTCCCATAGACTAATCAATTATTCGTAATAAAATCAATATTTGACCAAATTTCACTAAATAAAAAGAAGGCTCATTTTTAAATTTTGATACAATTTAATGTTATCGAACAAACAAATATAGTTTTGCATTGTTTATATGACCGTAAACTTTGGGCAGGTTTCGTAAAATGACAGTAATGTCTTTTGATATTAAATTTACCAAGCATTGTTAGGAAACGCGTAGGAATAGCCAGTTTGGTTTTTGTTGTGTACCAGTAACCGATTTCATCAATTGCAAAGTATACTTATCTAGCAATGTATGCTTTGAAGGAGTAATCATTTATTTTCCAGAAATGCATTATTTCTTATAAAACTAACGACTGCATATATTTTATGATTAAAAGTATGCAGAATAATATTATACTGAATGTACATGTATTACATTATCACAGCCGAAATGGCATAAATGGTATAATTATTTTTTTTAATTCGTTCTCACAAAATAACACAAAATGAATTGTTTGTGGGAACGACATTTGTTAATTCGGTGGAACGAATTGTTAAATTGAGGGAACGAATTGTCATTTCGTGGGAACGATTTGTTAATTCGAGGAACGAATTGTTAAATACTTGTTGAATATAACTGACGATAAAACGTGTTACTTACCGATGAAATACATGACTGTACGATGAACACAAATGTGAATAAAGATTATGTTCTCACCGATGAAATAAACAACTACCGGTGCATGGGGCGCCAAAAGCATCACAAGGTTGGTCCGGCGAATATACTGGGTGCCCCCGCTACCATATGAATATAGATACCGGATGTACTGATACCTCATTACAGGGGCGTTGGAACAGGTCCGATAGGTCCGGCCACTGCCGGATCAATAATTTTAACATATTTGTAATCCATGTATAAATTTTCTCTTTTCTTATCAAAAGTGTATGTTGTTACCACTCATTTGAACCGTATCGACGAGACGGTTCAACTGAGTGGTAACAACATACATTTTGGGTGGGTCGCCAGTGATGTCCGTCTCTATGACGTCCGTGAAATTTTATCACGCTTTGACGTCATATTGAAGGTGCAAATTTGCAAATTATAAAAATATGTAGGCAACTCAAACAAATTGGTCTACTGGTATATAATAACTATGATAAAATATTAATATTTTTGCAACGTATATGACATATATGGTCATCTCGTGGTGTAAAATGTTCATATTTCTATCGTGAAATACGGACATTTCACACCATTCGGTGAGCATACAGTAGAGTCAGCGTGCGAGTGTATTGTTTTCACGCACGCGTGTCGTGTGCGTCCCGTGTTCGTCTCGTGCCGTGTTTTTAATGGGGACACGAAGTTCGTTTCGTTTTACTAATTTGCATATCGTGTTGGTGTGAATCGTGCCGTGTAAAACGATACGAATTAGAAGATAGGTTCCGTGTTACACGGCATTCGTGCCGTGTTACACGGCATTCGTGCCGTGCCACACAGGGCGATTTGGATTAACCAATGAGATGTCAGAATTGTGCGGTTAAAATATACCGATGCACCGGTTCATTTCGAATGTGAAGGTTAGACACCACCAAATAGTTTTACTATATAATTTAACCGGATGCCATCCAATAAGGCCAGTCTCTCCTACTTTCACTATTCGTATGGATGCTGTGGGACCCACTTGTACATGACCTGCAGCCAGTCTGTACTGGTTCTTGAACTTGAAATACTTGAAATAAACAATAGGTTCACTTACTCCTAAGAAAGAAAAATCCAACCTTGTCATATCCCCCAATATTGTGTACATTTTTTGGCCACAGAAACTCCGTTTACATCAAGTGACCAATAGGTTCAGTGTTGTCTTTTAAATGCTACAAATATGCTGAAAACTGGTATTAAAGGCACCCCAAAATGTTCCTCAAGTGACACTGGGTATTAATGGATCAAGACTTGCAAGCAAACGGTGTCTGTGACCTCAAAACACCCGCACTATTTTGTTATACCGGACTACTTTTGCATACACCCTGTGCGATTTCGCACCATTTGGTGTCTTCTAACCTAAACATCCGGTTTTCATTTCTGCCACGATTTTCATGAAGTTCTTTCAAAATGAATCAATTTTCAATTTTACGATACAGAATCAATTTCAAGCGGAGGATTGTGAATTATCACAATCCATCTTATACCGACAGACTGGTACCTGGACATAACGGACCAGATTTCGGACTAGTCATGTTTCGGTGGCCGACTGATCAGGTGACGACGGATAACCGATACAAATATTTATATTCCGTCGAAACAGATAACCATAAGAAATAATTGTATCCGGTCGAACATTCTAACAATAATTCCTTGTTGTGACCAAGGTCAGATAAATTATCCAAATAATTATATTCCGTCGAAACAGATAACCGTAAGAAATCATTGTATCCGGTCGAACATTCTAACAATAATTCCTTGGTGTGACCAAGGTCAGATAAATTATCCAAATAATTATATTCGGTCGAAACAGATAACCGTAGGAAATAATTGTACCCAGTCTAACATTCTAACAATAATTCCTTGTTGTGACCAAGGTCAGATAAATTATCCAAATAACTATATTCGGTCGAAACAGATAACCGTAAGAAATAATTGTATCCGGTCGAACATTCCAACAATAATTCCTTGGTGTGACCAAGGTCAGATACATTATCCAAATAATTATATTCCGTCGAAACAGATAACCGTCAGAAATAATTGTATCCGGCCGAACATTCTAACGATAAATGTTTGTTGTGACCAACGTCAGATACATTATCCCTGGTTCGATACCGGGCCGGCATGCATCTTTCTCACTCTGTGAGACAAGCAAACCGTTTTATTTGTTAAGCAAAGCCATCACCGGTATGTTATTCAGACCAATGGAAGTCAACACGACAACAGAGCATAAATTTTGCTGTAATACTAATAATTATTAAATAAATTTTATCAATATCATTCATTCAATCATTATAGATTTGGAAAATTAAATTATAATGCTTTTCTTTTACAATTAATATCAATATTTCCACACTGTTTTTATATTATGAATAATTAAATTGCAATGACAGGCTCCTTGCAGCTTGAAATTGAAAGATATACGAATTGAAACTGATCTGAGAAAGTGTCCTGTCGACTATAGGATCGTGTCGAAATAACGTTAACGGAATAGGAACACTTATATACTGACGAATACAGAATCAAAACGCTAACTTGGTGATTAGTTCTGACATATTATACCATAGACCACACATATTAATTCAATTTTATATCAAAATAAGTATGAGTATGCTGGTGTATATTTGTTCTTGATGTCTGGAACGTGGAACATTGTCAGTGAAGACATTTTTTTGTCCGAGAAATTGTGAAGCTTCAACATGCTCAAGGTCACGACGGTGTTTCTCGCGAAATAACCCGCTATAATTTATTTGCGCACCATAATTTGTGAAGAATAAAACAGATCATCAATACAGCTGACCGTCGAGTCAGTTTCAATTAAATATGAGATACCATCTAATGCATTGTGACACATTTGGATTTGAACGCGGATACGTTTTTGCCGAGGTTATATTTATTGACACCGGATGAATTTATCCGTGTAATTCACACGACTACCCTCACACGACAACACTATCGTGTAGAATCACACCAATGCCGTGTAACACCATACTACTGTGGTGTAACACCACGCGACTCGACATTAGTGTAGTGTAACACGACACGAGTGTGGTGTAGCACGACACCGTCGTATTTGATTAGTCAAGGCAATCGTGCGTCCAAATTATAGCATGTCGTGTGATATTTGGTGTCGTGTGCGTGCCGTGTGGAGACGGTGTCGTGTTCGTTCGTGTGTGCACTTACACGCTGACTCTACTGTATATGTCATATTCGATGCAAAATATAATATTTTGTTATATTTATTACATACCAGCAGACCAATTTATTTGAGTTGCCCTACATATATATATATTATATATGTCATATTCGTTGCAACAATACATGTATATGCATATCCACTGCTGTCAGGAGAGGACACGAAAAGAGTACGGACGAGAATAAACGGGTGAAGGAGGAACCAGGTCCAGTATATTACAACGTGGCGGCTGACGGTATGTACAAACGAATATATGTACTCATGGTATGGGATCATGTGTTTTCCGCACCTGATTTGCCGACGTGACGTAATCTGTGACGTCAAGTAGATAGGTAGATTTTCTTTAAAATCGGCCTAAGAAACGGGCATATTTTGATGATAGCTATCGCACCTAATAAGCTGAGTTAAATGTGCGTGTTTTATGGTTGTCCTAAACGTTATTTACGAATAATCGAGTACTGTTGATTTCATACATTGACGGTAACCGATTCATCGTCACAACGACATAATTATGAGATTAAAGCAAACTATGCAATAAAGGGCATCCTGTTCGGCATTTGCTGCGCTTCATCAGAAAACAGTATTACCATTAGGAAGATATTAAAGAAAATATTCTATAAACTCATGAAAAAAACATGACGTCACGCCGTTCGGAAACCACGTGATCTAATACACTGATGCTGCCAGGGGAGTGGGGTGTGGGGTGGGGTGGGAGGAGCAAACGTTCAAGCTGACGTTAAGGTCTCCAAGATAATCGCCAGAAAACATAATTACACCGTACAGTGCACATGGGACCGTTTCACTAAACTTTGTACGACTAAAATGTTCGTAAGTGCAAATTTAGGATCGTCTGGAAATTTCAATTGTTGGATTTACATTTATTGAGCGTAGGTTGCATATGCAACCTGTGCTCAATAATGGTCAATCCAATAAGTGTTTACAAGAAAACAGTGTTAATGTGCAATTAATCATAATTTTGCACTTACGAACATTTTAGTCGTACGAAGTTTGGTGAAACGGCCCCCCTGTTCATTTACGTCATGGAATTCGCAAAATATCAATTACAATCATACATGTACGTGCTTAGAATTCAGTTTGTTGCAAAAAAGCAAATCAACTAAGTTTCCTCTTTTGCACATGAAAATTTGCATTAATTTGTGCCGTTGTTTTTACGTTTTCAGACACCCTTGGAAAAAGCTACAACTCAAGATTTTGAGTTTTAGCTTTTTCCAAAGGTGTCGGAAAGCGAGAAAAACAACATAAATAAATGCAAATAATTATGAATCTGCGAAAGAGGAACCTTAGTAGACTTTCCTCTTTTGCAATACACTGAATTAATAGTGCTTAACCCTTACTATGCTGAATTAAATATTGTCGTCTGCTGGAAATGTTTTGTTTTCAATATTTCTCGACAAAAACCTGATTTCGACAGCACATGAGAATCGTCTCCAGTGGAGACGATTCTCATGTGCTGTCAAAACCATTTTTTTGTTAAGAATTAAAGCAAAAATGAAAAACAGCAGACGGCAATTTTCGTCAACAGCGTAGGAAGGGTTAAAAGTAAGGGCACTGTGTCTCAGATGATGTCTCAATATATCGTGTTTCACTTTATCGACTGCCACACCACCACCACAGCTCAGCGTCAGCAACTCAAAATGCTTTATTGCGAGTTGCGGGCCCTTCAGTAGGTTATGATGCGGAGGCTGTAATTCACATATACATCCGCAATATATTTGTAAATTATGTGTAAATTATGTGTATTTCTGATATACAGTTCTTACATAATCGTGGGTGGCAGGTGGGAGCAGGGGATGGGTAATTTAACGATCGAGATTCAACCTTACCGGAATCCCGACTGGATACCTGGTCTTTGGCATTATTGTATGTGAGAGTTGAATCTGGTTATACCCCTTATGTGAGTATTACGATTATTCGTAATTCTATTACTTTTCGGGGAAGAGGCCAAGTGGCCTCGTGTGGAATGCACCTGGCACCATGACAGGTTATTCTAATTTCAGTGCTGAATATATATTTTTAAATATATTTAGTAAATATTCAGTTCTAATTTTGGGATTGTCTGCCCAATGCTGCAGGCCCGCCTTTAAATGACATCAGCTGTTGATAGGCCGTTAAATATCAAACAATCAATCAATACAATTTGCACAATCGGTTATTTAATTAGCACGGTCATCACTGGTCGTTATGTCAACGCTTGAAAAACGCGTTTGAAAGGCACAAGTAAATGCAAATATGCATCTGCAAAACATGAAACTCAGTCGACTTTCCTCTTTTGCGATAAACTGAATCTTATATCCCTTGTTTTGAAGAACGTTTGAAATAATGCATCGTGGGAAAAATAAATAATTTCTCACTCAAACTATAGTTAGCTAGATAAGTATGCTTAAGCATACTGGATAACTTTATTTGTTTTCCTTCAATTATTTAACAAAACTTACATTATGTATATGCATTCTTGCCACATTCCCATTCACTGATGCTTTACTCGAGGAGATGATCGAATTCACATAAGCTCTGTCAGCTTGTTTTCTAATCCTTATTCACCGTTACTTTTGATGCATATATACATGTATATTATTTGAAATTAATATTGTTTAAATTAAGTATGCTTAGATCAGGGTACAGATCAGGGGCCCGTTTCACTAAGCTTCGTACGACTAAAATGTTCGTAAGTGCAAATTTAGAATCGTCTGGAAATTTCAATTGATGAATTTACATTTATTGAACATAGGCTGCATATGCAGCCTTTGCTCAATAAATGTAAATCCAATAATTTTTTACAAGAAAACAGTGTTAATGTGAAATGTACAGACTATCATATTTCTGCACTTACGAACATTTTAGTCGTAGGAAGTTTAGTGAAACGGCCCCCAGATTGCCTTTATCCTTTGAATAAACTAGCCAAACCAGCCGGGAACCTATTGTGCTTGGTATGATACGGGCGGAAAATCCCAAAATCAGAACGGAATATTTACATCTAAAAATATATATTCAGCCCTGAAGTTAGAATAACGTTATATGGGGTCATGTCCAAACCACACCAAGGCCACTTGGCCTCTTCCCCTAAATATAATAGGATTACGAATAATCGTAATACTCACATAAGAGGTATAACCAGATTCAACTTTCACATGCCAAATAATACCTGGGGTCCGTTTCACTAAACTTCGTACGACTAAGATGTTCGTAAGTGCAAATGTAGGATCGTCTGGAAATTTAAATTCAATAATTGTTTAGAAGAAAGCATTGCTAATGTGAAATTTACAGACTATCATAATTTGTACTTACGAACATATTAGTCGTACGAAGTTTACTAAATAAACGGCCCAGGTCTCCTGTCGGGATTCCGGTAAGGATGAATCTCAATTGTTAAATTACCCATCTCATGCTCTCACCTGCCCTGTATATCAGAATGACACATAAGTTACACATAATTTACAGATCAAATTGCCTTTATCCTTTGAATAAACCTGCCAAGTCACCCGGGTACCTATTGTGCTTGGTATAATACCATCCCGGATGTACCGCTTGGTTCAAATTATATGTTATCGTTTTATTATGAGAAATACGTACTGACAGATAACATATTGATGTATCAAGCATTGACCTGATACGAATATCCGGGTTACAACGAATTGAAAACTGACATTTCATTGCGCAAACGTCGTGTCATGACGTTACCTAATTAAGTGACAATTGACTAATCCGCGCTCTGTTCAACGAAAGCAACGTCAAAATTGCTCGTTATGTAACCGAACAATGTTTACTTGATAAATATAATACCATGCTAGTGTCATTTGATATTAAGTAGTTTATCAGGCTCGGCTCGATAACGTTTGGTGTTCCTACGCGTTTCCTAGTCTTGCCTGACAAACTTGATATAACAAAATACTAGCTTGTATTCTCTATATATTGCATACCGCAAACAAGAATTACGTGCCCACTATCGGTTCTGTAAAACTCCGACTTAGGACAGAATAAAACAATACTGTCATTTAAATACCCGGTCATAAATCATTTAAACGCCTGACGTTTCTTTCAACGCATCGTCTTAACATTATGTTCGTTGGTTTTATTTAGAAAACGATGGTTTAGTTGTTTTAAACGAAAACGTTACACGTGTAAACCAACGAAAACATCAAAAACCTCGTTTTCTAATGAAAAAAAAAACAAAACCAAGTGTAAACAATAGACAAACATTCGTTTGTGGAACCAGGAATAAAATCTCCACTGCACTTGATAAATAATGTGGAACCTCTCTAAACCGGACACGAAGAAAACAACTGTGATCTTATTTTTGAAAAGTTTCTTGGTCATTTATATCAGGTGATATTGTCTGTTCGTGATCGCATAGCACACAGCTATGGCTGAGAATATGATAAAATGTCTGATTTATAGTGACACCTCTCTAATCCAGACACCCTGGGGACCTTCCAGGGTGTCTGGTTTAGAGTGGTTTCACTATATTGCATATCACAACAAACAATTACGTGCCAGTGATCAGCTCTGTAGCTACTCCGATCATTTTATGACGTCCATCATGACGTCATTTTTCTTGTATCACAATAATGTACACATTATAATGTACACATTTTGAATACACGCTAGTAAATTTATGTGTCATTATCAATATCAATTTTGATTGTAATATAAATTATGACTGAAGTTGTACCACGGCCCAAACATCAGTTGCTACAGTAACGATGTATCACGCCTGTATTGTCTGTTCTCCGAGACAAATAAGGTATCACAGGAAAGTGCGGAGGTAGCGTTACAAAAGGGGGGGGGGTGTAGATTTTCTATGTATGTCAGTACCGACCCTGCAAGTTAGACCAGTCTGTCCACAAACATAAGTTTATTAATATTTCTTGACTTTGTTAGGCTTGACTACCGTAACGTGTATTTCCGGTTGATTTGTACTTCATTTGCGAGTGTTTTCAACTTTTGTCGTAAGAGCCTCCTTAAATGATCGTGAGAGGCGGTGATTTTTATATGTCACCCACCGCCGTCAGAAAAGTGGTAACTTTTGGCTATTTTCAACCGTCCCGTGATGCCTAAGGAACATCTTCGACAGACGTGTATTCATTTCTAATATTTATTTTACAGAAATCTGTACACAACCGCATACGTTAAACTTGCCCAGATGTTCAACGTTTCAGAATATCTGTTGGAAATGCAGAAAATTCGCAATCAAGCAACCTGATTGTCTGAGCCTGAGCTGTATCACAGCTCAGGCTCAGTTAAGCAAGCTGCTTGATTTCAAGTACAATATTCAAGTATTTTGAAGCAAGGAAATTGAGAAATATTGCCAAGGATAGCGCAGGCGGTAGTGTGGTATGGGTTTGGTTTACGTCATACCATGACGAACATTGACAACCATTTATTAGAATCAGACGTGTATTGAAATCAAGGTGTGGAATCACGTGTTTCCGACCGGCTTGACGTCATGTTTTTGAGATGTGTTTACAGTAGTTTCCTTTAATATCTTTCTAATTGAATGACATATTGTTATGAAATTTACCGCAGCAAATGCGTTACACGTGGCCCGTTATTGTATAGGCGGCTTTAATGTCATAGTTCTGTTTTGACGAACAATCCGTTACCGTAAATGTAAACAAAAACTAGAGCACGTGAATGTAAGAAATAAACGGTACTCGATTATTTTTGAAAGTTATAAGTTATTGTAAATAACTTTCAGAGCACCCATAAAACACATATGTCATCGTATTTGATGCGCTACATATCATTAAAATTCGTCCGTTTGTTAGGAAGATTTTAAAGAAAATCTACTGCAAAAATTACGTCACAGATTACATCAAGTGGGAAAATTGGGTTCGGAAACTACGTGATCTTGGAAATGGAGGCAAGAAATCAAATGATACAGCCTCCGTATCAGAACTTTTTGAACTCCCCTACATACAGTTTACATGGTGATCAAATAGAATGCTCTATTGACGGCTCTGCAAGTGTTGATATTGAAATGACTAGTCGGGTAGATTGAATGCATTTCACCTACAATCGTATCTGCATTAAATACTGTCTGTTTCAATCAAACTATAACAAGTTTAATACACATTGTTTTAAAGTCATTATTTTTATTAAATTTTCGACAGCATGGTATTAAATGTGCTTCCCTTCGGAGGTTATTGGAAATTACTATAACAATTTTAATTGAAACAAACAGGATTTATTGATACAAATTGACATGGTGAGAAAATATAATGCTCTGTGGAAGGATATGTGGGTATTGATATTTAACTGGATGGTTAGCCCAGAAAAGGTCACTGAACTTTTTGAACTCCTCTCGTATGTTCAGAAACGTTGTCATCTGTAGCCGATGTCATCAAACATTGCAAAGTATACATGTACTTTGACGGAGTAATCAGTTATTTTTCCAGAAATGCTTTATATCATATAAAACTAACGACTGCATATATTTGATGATTAAAAGTATGCAGAATTATTATACTGAATTTATTACATTATCACAGCCAAAATTGCTGTGATAATGTAATGAAATCAGTATAATACAAATTAATAATTTACCTTTAAATTAAACGTTTCTCCCTCAAAGTATACTTTTCTACATAAGTTGGTGAAATAGGCGACTGGACAATGTTAACGCAGGTCGTTGTGTACATGTAGGTGAAGGCCAAGAAAACGCGCCGTCGTCGTCATCCGGAATTGAAGCGGGCGATTCGACATACGTAAACTTGTCCATGCAGAACGGAATGCATTCACCTGATCCAGAAAAGCCAATACCTCCTGCAAAAAGACAAGCAATATCAGCTCCAATGGAGCTACCTCCCAAGCCGTTACCAAAACGACCGAGTAAAAAGGACGCACCATCACAGCAACAACAACAGCAACTACAACCGGATGTTGTGCGAAGTGCAAGCCGGAAACAGAAATCGGACAACAGCCGTGCGTCTGTGAACTCTCTTTTGGAACCTCTCGACGAGGGAGGACCGGTTCCCGTTTGTAAATTCGAAGAAGGAGATACGTACTACAACACAGCGGCGATGATGAAAAGCCGGATACCAGTAAATGACTTGGCACAATTTGTTACGAAGAAAACTGATTCAGATTACGTAACAGAATTTAAGGTATTTTTTGTAATTTTAGCACAAAATATGCGGAATAACGTGATTAACCATGGCAACGATTTCAATATACATGTATGTGCCAATATCTGACAACAATACCTGGATAATTGTTGTAATGTATACGAATTAGAGGATCTTAACTGAGTGTTAATTTAATATGACATTTATTAAACGAGTGTACTGATTTCACAAGAAGCGAGGCTATGCCCAGTTTTTTATTGCATCAGTCGACAAGTTTAATAAATGTCGTATTAAATCACCACAAATGTCAGTTATCGGTTGCATAAGCAATGCACAATACGTTAAAGTTGTAATTACCACTTAACGTATTTTCTGTAACGGCTTCATTGCATATATAGTACATGCTACATGTACCCAGTCATTTACCGTGATTCTGGAGTTTGCTTGAAATAAATATTTCCTCCTAGACCGTCGCGAGACGTAATTGACGTCACCTTTTGACGTCATTTCCGTCGAAGAAACAATTTATATACAAACGTCAAAATTGTTAATTTTTACAACGTTATCAGCTGGTCTAAGAGCAAGTTTTACATTCAATTTATTCCGCTACCATTTTGAAATACCGGCTTTATTTCCCTTACATGTAACATCTGTAAATCCGACGAAGAAACTCGTGATCCGCACGCGTTTCTTTATCGAATTTCCAGATGTCTCGGGATATAAATCCGGTATTTCTAAATAGTAGTTGAATAAACTCTAATTATTACATTAAACTAGTGTATTTTGATGATATATTATTCACTGTGTTTGTACATGTACTACGTGAAATTATATTTTAATATGCAATACTTACAGGTTATTCTGTTTGTATGTGGATATATGCACGAGTTCCGCAGCGTGCAGCGGAACGAGTGGCATATATCCACATAATAAATATATTCTTTTTTTTATTACATACGTACATCATTCGAAATTTATATGCTCTTCAAAAATATACAAAATATAAAGAAAACAAACAAAATAGTGGCGATTTAGAAGGAACAATTTTGCTAAGTGAAACGTAGTTCCGGCACTGACCAATATGAACTCACGAGACGTCAGTATAGAACTTTATTGTATACCTACCCATGAAATACATAGTTATACGATGTAAATACAAGTCATATGTTCTCATCGATGAAATAAACAACTTCCGGTGAAAATACGACTACTTCCGCTATCTATATTCATAACGCGCATCGAAAGAAAACAGAACAAATAAATGTAGGTTGCAAATACACATTCATTACCGTATACAGTCTAAACAACTGCTAATTTCCATGGAGCGGTATATAATAAATAGAATATTCATATTTTTGCAACGAATATGACATATGTTCATCTCGTGGTGTGAAATGTCCTAACGGCACTCATAAAATATGGACATTCCACACCACTCGATGAACATATATGTCATATTCGTTGCAAAAATATGAATATCCTCTATATATTGACGTCTAGTTTTGCATTGGGTTTCAATGGGAAAGTACAGCACGTATGTAAAGTACGTATATAATAATATGATTAGACTAACATGCCATGTCTCTATGTCGCTTTATGTTTGTATTGGTCATGGTATTAAACGGGGCCTCGAGGGTAACGGGAGTGATTGGGTCATAGTGCTACGTCTATAACACGATATATATATATATATATTGTATTGGATGTAAGTAGTATGGACTGCACATAATTGGAAGATACTGATGTGTTATCATTCCTATCTATATAGTATACTTGTTAAGTAGTGTCCAATATATTATTTGGATCATTTGCCCTACCCCAGCAGCGATTCGTAAGGTAGTTAGCCGGTGTCAATCCGCCGCGGGGTCTTATTATCGTAAAGACAAAAAGGTATGTAATGTAAGCGGTACCCTTGTTGCCGACAAAACGGTTGCTGTCTGTTTCACGAAACCTGTCCAAAATGTACGGCCATATAAACAATGCAAAAACAATATTTGTTTTGATAATATTAAATTAAAGCAAAATTTAAGAATGAACCTTATTTTTATATCGTAAAATTTGTCAAATATTGATAGAGTGAAGATGTCTACGGGGATTTAGCATGGGGCAATGTTTAAAATTTCAGAAATACTGGACCGATTTTCAAAATTTAGCTTTTGTTTTCTAAGTTATATCATTTCCAAGCTATCTAGCCAGGTTTCAGAGACAATTTCCAATTATTATATTTTTGACTCATTCCCCAGCTCCTCCACCTCGTTTACCCCCATGTTAAAGTCCCATAGACAAATTAATATTTCATAATAAAATCAATATTTGACAAAATTTCATGAAAAAAAAGAAGGTTCATTCTTACATTTTGATAAAATTTAATATTATCGAAAAAAAACCCATTGTTTTTGCTTTGCTTATATGGCCGTAAATGTTGAGCCGGTGTCGTGAAACGGACAGTAGTTTGAATGTACAGTGAAGGTTCTCAAACAAACGAACACGAATGGAAAATGCGGTGCAAACGTCGATCGTTTTGTTCAACGATATGCATATATATACTATATGTTTATTTTATCGTATCGTTTGACAACCGCTTTCTTGATTTTGGTTGGAAAACGGAGTTTTTGTTGGTTTAAACGATTCTCTAAACGATTCTCGTTTAAACCAACGAAAACATCGTTTTCTAATTATGAAACAGAAAACGATGTGACAACGACGTGTAAATGATCGGTAATCGTTCGTTTGTTGAACCAGAGACAAATCCAGACTGTAAATTCCCTAGTGCTACCAGGTATATGTGTGTATTGAGTTGTAAACAGTCTCTGACCGAAGTATATTGAACGTTTACCAAAATATAAACCAATCAATTATGTGGCTATCAATTTTTCAAAGACAGATTTGCTGTCAGCTTCTTGTTTCGCGTAATTATACAATGGTTCGTACACGGTTCGGTTCGCTTGTTGACGACAGCATTGTTGCTTTGGTTCTAAGTATTTCGCTAAGGCGATTTGTCCGGTGTTGTCTACATTGTGCTCGTTTTATTTTTCAGAAATTACCACCGGGGCTAACACGACCGTACAAAGACTCACAAACGCGTGAGAATGTCACCAAGAATAGATACAAGTCTATATATCCGTGTAAGTATCACTGAAATAGATCAAATATTCATATATCTCTACATACTAAGGAGCCCGTTCCTACGAAATAACAATTCGTTCCCTCAATTTAACATTTTTTCCCCGCGAAATAACAATTCGTTCCCTCAAATGAACAATAATTAGAGGTAACGAATTTTTAAATTTAGGGAACGAATTGTTATTTCTTGGGAACGAATTGTTAATTCGAGGGAACGAATTGTTATTTTGTGGGAACGAATTGTCAATTCGTGGGAACGAATTGTTTTTTCGTGGGAACGGATTAATAAAAAAATACCTGCCCCGGAATGTCGGCAAGAATAGATACAAGTCTATATATCTGTGTAAGTATCGAAATAGATACAATACATTCCTCTAGCTCTACATACTACGGAGCCCGGAATGGGACGTAGACTTTTTGTTATTAATTCGTTCCCACGAATTAACAATTCGTTCCCACAATTTAACAATATGTTTCCACGAATTAACAATTCGTTCCCTCAATTTAACAATTCGTTCCTACGAAATAACAATTCGTTCCCCGAATTAACAATTAACACTTCGTGGAAACGAATTGTTAATTGTTAATTCGAGGGAACGAATTGTTATATCAAGGGAACGAATTGTTAAATTGAGGGAACGAATTGTCATTTCGAGGGAACGAATTACTGCCTCACCCCCTCATGGGTAATTTTGAGCCGGCGCTTGTGTCTATTGATATATAGACGATATTCGTATTTAACGGCACGAGTGAAATATGGACATTTCACACCACTCGATGAACATATGTCATATGCGTTGGAAAAAATGTGAATATTCTATTTATTATATACCGCTCCATTGAAATTAGCAGTTTGTTATACTGTATACGGTAATGAATGGGTATTTGCAGCCTATTTGCGCTGATTTACTGCTGATGCGCGTTATGAATATAGATAGCGGAAGTAGTCGTATATTCACCGGAAGTTGTTTATTTCATCGATGAGAACATATGACTTTTATTTACATCGTATAACTATGTATTTCATGGGCAGGTATATACTAAATGCATGTATATATGCATCAACATACATATCAAGTACATATAACGATGAATAAGGATTAGAAAACAAGCTCAAAGAGCCTAATTATGTGAATTCTTCTCCCTAAGTAAAACATCGGTACATGGCAATGTGGCAAGAATGCATATAATGTATAATGTAAGTTTTGTTAAACAATTGACGTAGCAAAAAGAAGGTTATCCCAAACATGCGCTCCGAACCATTGGTTTTTTTTTTAAGTGTTATAACGATACACGACTAGCATTTGACCTGATATTGGTAGTTTACAAGGTAATCATTACAAAGGCAAGGGCAAGGGCAGTCTCCCATCATCCATTTTGGTATTGACCAAGAAATCGTCAAGCCGTCTATCATACTTTTCCATGTTGACGACGTCTCGTGAGTCAGGATCGGTCAGGATCGGAGTTACTTTTCACCTCGCAAAATAGTTCCTTTTAAGTCATCATTAATTTGATTATTGTATTTATAACTCGTATGTTTTGTGAGACGCATATACATTACGACTGATGAACGTGGAAATATTACACTCGTTCCGCCGTGCTATATAAATACGATATTACGTTCCAAAAGTCGCGCAATAACTCGTGTATATATCCGCATACAAATCAAATAATCCAGAGCTGCAGATAAATTTTGTATCTAAAGAGTAATAATTTATACCCCCAAATTTCACATTCAGTGCGTATTTTACTTTTACAAATATGTTATTGATAATATGTCTCTTATTATTAATATTAAATAGGGAAACAATATAAAAAAATCAAATAAATTTAAAAATTAACTTATTTCAGCTGCAAATGGCAAATAGTGTTTACATGTAGCTGAACTAAGTACATTTTCAACTTTATTACAGCATTTTCACTACTCAATTTGAAAATCACTGCATAGTTTCACTCTACTGTGAGTATTTTGTACTTCCACTTTTGATAATCAATGCGTATTCTGCTAAAGTCAGTGCGTAAAATACGCCAATACGCACTTTATCTGGAGCCCTGTTTAAACAATCATATAACTATATGTAAGTAACGAACATATTCTTCCGCAGATGACGACACTCGCGTATTTTTGACAGATGGGGGCCCTGACTACATTAACGCCTCATATATACAGGTAAGTGAAATTTCAAGCTCGGTTCGTCCGCCTGTACGAGGAGATAATCTAATCTCCTCCTCAGTAATTTATCGTTATCCACGTAATTTACACCCACGCCCTTATTCATACGATGTACTAATATCACGAGTACTATATGGGTAGAAGGGGAATAACGTCTTCATCATTAGGTCTCCTAATATTACATATTCCAGACAATTGGCAGAAGGGGATATACATGTATAAGGTTCGACCATGTGTAGCCGTGGGTAAACGTTCGCTATGACACGAGGGAACTTTTTGAACCATAAGTCCGTAGGCCGCCGGTTCAAACAGTTCCCGTGTACCACGGCAAACGTTTACCCAATGCTGGACATGGTCGAACGTTAATATTACATTTCCGGCGGACATATCGTGTAATTTGAGCATATATATGCAGTAATTCCGGTACTTTGTTAACTTTGTTTCATTCAAACAGTTGATTTACACATACATATTTCGGGGCCGCAGTACATGTCGCGTCAAATTCAAAATATCAGTGCGACCGTTGTGAACTGGTCTGGTGAAGTAATAGCGCGTTCTAGAAACGCCATGAGACACATGCATTACGTATGTGTAGGCTTGGCCCCAACATTAGCATTGTCTACAACCATGGTCAAACAGCACGCGCTGTTCGTTTGAAATCGGCTGTGAGCGGTGTCAAACAGCGGCTGTCATGTAAAATTGAATATTTGTTATCATCATCGTCCGGTGTAAACATTCAAACTGCTTGGCTTACCTCATTAAACACAACAACAATCAGACCTCCCAGACCACCTCTCTCGCTGTGTAGCAGCCAATAGTTTATATTCAAAATGGACTATTGCCTCTATATTTAAGCTTCCTACAACAGCCACCCCTTTACACCAGCCAGTATCGTGTCTTCCCATGAGCGACTGTGGTAGAGAGGTTGTATTATATTTTGAATTTCCTTTATGAAACAGTCAGTACACTTCAAGGATATTGCTATTTAAACTCATTTCATTTGAAACATACTGCTTGATTGTGAGTTTGCCAATACTTGTAGATGTTCAGAAACGTTGCAACATTTGTCTTTTTTATTTCAAAATAATTGAATATTGTGCTTGAAATCAATCAGCTTGATGGGCCGAGCGTGAGCTGTACTACAACTCGGGCTCGGCCAATCAATTTGCTTGATTGCGAGTTGGCATTGCCAATAACATGTCTTCAGTAAATGTCCATTGACGAGAACGTACGTGATGAGTACATTTCCATGTTCATATTTGTTCCAGGGTCATAAGAGCCAAAGTACATTTCCATGTTCATATTTGTTCAGGGTCATAAGAGCCAAAGTACATTTCCATGTTCATATTTGTTCCAGGGTCATAAGAGCCAAAGTACATTTCCATGTTCATATTTGTTCCAGGGTCATAGGAGCCAAAGTACATTTCCATGTTCATATTTGTTCCAGGGTCATAGGAGCCAAAGGGACTACATCGCTGCTCTGGGTGAGTATGCTCTATTTTACGGAGCGCCGCAGGGGACATGGATTTTTTGCATTAATTCGTTCCCACAAAATAACAATTCGTTCCCAAGATATAACAATTCGTTCGCACGATATAACAACTCGTTCCCTCGAACTAACAATTCATTCCCACGATATAACAATTCGTTCCCTTGAATTAACAATTCGTTCACACGAAATGACAATTAGTAGTATATAGGGAGTCAACGGTGGTATCATTTCTCCACCCTATATACTACACCACCACCCCCCGAAAAACACCGTTTCGTCCAATAGCACAAACTGGTCACCAACACAAAAAACGTGACAATCGGTGTCATAAATACATCATGTTTTTCCAATTGAACAGATAAATTTAATAGGTTATAACAAAAACATTATAACAAATCATATTTACAAAATGGATAAAGTAATAGAATGGGACGTGGAATTTTGTAATGGCCTTGTTGATGAATATTACTATAAAATGAAATCATTATGCAAAATAGATTACATGAAATATCAGCGTAATTTATTACGCGCCGATAAAAGAGTTGCATTTTCAATATTATCCCGAAAATTATGTAGCAATTATAAGAGCCAAATCCGCGAAATGAAGCGACTAAATAGGATCGACAAACGACTAGTTGAAGAGAATGGAGCTAATTTTATAAAACTGTTTAAAATCAACGATTCGTTTACGGATACGTTTTTCTACGAAGAAACGGAAGAAATTATTGATTTATTCAGAGTTTTTTCTCCCCCAATAGGTCTAATTTAGCTTGAAGATCAGCAACTAACTCTACCAACTCTAGTCTACCACGTTCCCCCCTAGCCTCAGGGCAGCGTAGTTGCTTATGTCTACAAAGAGTTTGGGTAGTAACGAACTTACAGGGGCATCTGTGGCATTGAAATTGTGGGGCGACACAAGGAAACTTTCTACGTCTCGATATATGTCTTCGTAGATAGTCTTTACAAGCAAAAGTCTTACAACAAGTAGCACACTCCATTTTTTTTTTGTATATATATGTATATGTTTATATTTAATTGGACATGAAAAAAACATCATGTGTAAATTTTTCATGTCCAATTGAACAGATAAATCTCATAGGTTATATTACAGAAAATATGATAACGCCAGAACTAGAAAGTTTGAGAAGAGAAGCCGAATCTCTAGGGATTACTTATAGTAAACGGTTGAGAGTTAGGGGGTTGACAAATCTGATAAACTCCACAAAGAATGAGGCGTTTATGAAGCGGTTTACCCGCGCCCACAAACGAGGAGCCTTTAATGATATATCCAAAGCGGAGGAAGTAGGTAACAGAATTCAAAAATAAAGTATTGCGGGGTTAAGGGCTAGTGTAATCAAACCTTCAAGCACAAATAATTTGTCCCAAATTAGACGCCAAAATAATAAGAAAAAATCTATCGTTAGCGCGATAGTGGAAAAAGGTGAAGAAATATTGGGGGTTCACGATGAAACATTGGAAAAGGTAGAAAAGGGAAGACGGGTAGTTGCATTATCCTTTCGTAAAAACATTGACATCAACGAGTCTGAACGCATGTCCGATAAACTCGCTCAGTAGCTAACAACAAATTTTTATTTGAGATATTCATATTCTTACAAGCTAGAACATATGGAGGAAACTAAAAATGGAAAACCTAAAACTATAATATTTCACAAAAATCTCGGTGGTAGCGAACCACTATCATCGATGAAAACCGTTAAAAAATGGTTGTCAGATAAGGAGCAAACACGAATAATGTCCGATAAAATAGACAGATCGAATACAAAGTGGAAGTTTGTAAGATGGGTAGAGGTTTTTGTAAAGTTAATACAGGGCAGTAGCGGAATAGATGTGGGACTACAATCCAAAGAAGCGGCAGGAGGAGAACTTCCAGAATGGTTGTGGAATAGAAAAGGTATGTATTCTTTAGATAAGTATAATGACGACCTTTGTCTGTTCAGGTGTTTAGCTATGCACCTTGATAAAAAGATCAGACCTGACAGATGTACGGAAAAAGCGAAAGAACTTAGTAAGCAATATACCGGTAGTAATGAGGTTTCACCAATTCCTTTTTCCGATCTGAAAAAGGTTGAAGAGTTTTTTAAAATTGGTATAGAAGTATATCAACCCACCAAATGTGACGTATGGTGGTTGAAAAGGGTACCAGCGCACTATGATGCAATAGGTAATAAACCAATGACAATAGGACTGTTTAATAATCACGCATTTCTGATAAAAAACCTTAAAAACCTATCTAAAATTTACGCCTGCGATAATTGCAAACAGAAGTTCACGAAAGCGAGTAATATGAAGGACACGGACCAACATGTATGAGAGGTGAGACAAAAGTAATATGCGATGGTAATTATTTAGAGCGCCCGCGTTCGTCGTTCGAGAAAGCGTTCTACCCAAAAGGTTCTAACAGTTATGGTGCGATCGATTAGATGCACTCTGTGGAAAAGCGGGAGGGAATTCACATTCACCACGAACAGTGCGGACACGGAGGTGAAAGATGGATTTTAGGAGCTCCGGTAGATGGATACTGTCCAGAAACCAATGCCGTATATCAATATCACGGCTGTTACTGGCACGGGTGTGAGATTCATGCAAAGCATAAAAAAGAAGAACGCGCATCCACAATGAGAAGAGATAAAGTTATTAGAAAAAGCAAAGAATTCAACCTAGTAGTTATGTGGGAATGCGAATTCGAAGAACGGGTAAAGAATATAAAGATCGGTTGCGACACTACTCTTTATCCATATCAGATAGTATACGATTTTGAGGCGTATCTCCAGCCAGAAGTTGAAACTACCGGTAATAGTTTAGAGTACGAAGCTGAGCACGTTCCGGTAAGCGTTAGTATAGGAGATAATTTCTCAAGAACAGTAACTCATATTTGTGATAAAGATCGCGCAAAACTTATAGAAATATTCGCAGAAGATTTGAAAGTCAGGGGAAAAGCTATAAGAGAAGAAGTATGGTCAAGATACGAGTTTAATACGGAATATTTACGTGAAAAACAAATCGCCAAGATCGAACCGTGGATAGAGCAAGTACCGGTTATAGGTTTTAACAGCAGTAAGTACGATATAAACTTAATAAAGAAATATTTAGTAGGTGAACTGTCATCAACAACGAAGAAAGTAATGGTTGGAAAAAGGGCGAGCGCGACAATATTTCTATTTACTCCGGAGTTTAGATTTCTTGATGTAATACTTTACCTAGGACCCGGTGTAAGTTACGATAGTTGGATGAAAGCCAACGACTGCAAAGGACAGAAATCTTTCTTTCCTTACGAGTGGTTCGATTCTACAGACAAGCTGGATTACCCGGGACTACCGGATATAGAGAATTGGTATTCCAAACTATCTGGGAAAATGTTACTAGACGAAACAGAATTAAGTAAATGTCGTAGAATTTTCGAAGAAGAGAATATGAAAACTTTCAGAGATTGGTTGAAATATTATAACGATTTAGATGTAGCACCGTTCCTAGAAGCTGTGGGAAAAATGTGTGAATTTTATAAACACAGGGGTGTAGATATTTTCAAAGATGCGGTAACACTACCGGGTGTGGCTATACAATATTTATTGAGAGGAACCATTAAAGAACAAAAATCTTCAAAGACGATTATACCGGAGGATGCTCTATGCGCGCCGAAAGAAGAAACATACAAAATTATGAAAGACGCTCTAGTTGGTGGTCCATCAATAGTATTTACACGATATGCGGAAGCCGGTGTTTCAAATATTAGAGTGGGTTCCAAACCTTGTGTGGCGGTTTTGGGGTACGACGCAAACGCGTTATATTTATCTACGTTAAATAAAGAGATGCCGTGCGGAAAAGAAACTATACATCATATAAATAACCCACATAATCCTAAACTTATTAAAAAAGTTTAGTAAAAGTGTTTTATCCGGAGACTGGTTTGGGTTTGCGGAGGTGGATATAGAAGTTCCACACAACTTAAAAGATAAGTTTTCCGAAATGTCTCCACTTTTTATAAACAGAGAAGTAGAGGTTGATGAAGTTCCCGCGCACATGTTAAAATAGTTAACAGATACTGGCCGAACTAGAGGAAACGGAAGAAAATTGGTGGGATCTATGTCGGCCACTAAAGTATTGCTGTACGCGCCACTGTTGAAATGGTATTTATAACACGGCCTAGAAATAACGGGAGTTCATCGTGTTATAGATTATATTAGTGGTAAACCCTTCGAATGGTTCGCTAAAGAAGTTACAGCCGCAAGACGAACGGGGGATGTAGAACCGAATAAGAAACCGGTGGCCGACATAATGAAATTATTAGGAAACTCGTGTTGTGGAAAAATGATAGAGGCAACGGAGAGACATTTAAATACGACATATACGCCAGACGAAACCTGTGTTGACAAAGCATTAAGATCCGCGTATTTTGATGATTTGGAAGAGATAGGAGATGCGTACGAAATATCTTCAAGAAAACCCCGGTGCACAGTAACGAGACCATTCCACTGCGGAATAGCGGTTTATCAACTAGCTAAATTGAGAATGTTGGAATTTTACTACGAATTTCTAGACAAATACGTAAAAAGAGAAGACTTCGAATTAATACAGATGGACTCGGATAGTATGTATATAGGAGTTAGTGGAAAAACGATAGAGGAATTGATTAGACGTAACTTACTAGACGAGTTTGAAAAAGAAAAAAAGAAATGGTTGGCTTGGGATAAATGGAGTAATAGAGAACCAGGACTTTTCAAAATAGAATTTAGCGGAGATAGGGCGATAGCGTTATCTAGTAAGTGTTATTTCGTAGAAAAATTTAATTCAATTAATAAAAACTCCGCGAAAGGAATGTCCAAGAGAACTAACGATTTAAATTGGGATAGATATAAACGAGTACTAAGCGAAACTACAGAAGATGGAAAACACATTATAGATGTAGCGCAAAATAGAGGATTTAAAATGAAAGACGGTGTTATGAAAACGTACTGTCAACGAAAATTAGGACTATCGGCGTACTACGATAAAAGACGCGTGTTATCGGACGGAATACATACGGAACATCTTTAAAGACTATGACGATCCGGGGGTAACTGGGTGTTAGAAGGCACCGCGAGAAGTTCTTCGCGAACAAACCCTCGAGAGGGCCCATCATCCAAATAGTAGAGCACGGGCTCATCGGGTTTGGTAATAGATCGATCTAGATGATATACATTGAGAGACCACACGGGATCAGTCGCGCGGCGGCTGCCACCTTCGAGCTCTCCCGGTTGATAGAGGTACCAAACGTCAATATCCGATGGAAGTGCAATCGGCGATTGCTGCTCCTCTAAACCAACGGGTCGCCCGCGCGAGACGGCAGAGGGCTTGCTCGTCACCCTTTTAAACTTGATAGCATCTACTGGCTTCTTACCTATCAATCTGGTCACCTCTCCGTTCAGTGCGGAGACCACGGCGGGTAGTCTGGCCACCCACTCGGTCGATCGCGAATGAGGGTCTACAAGTTCTTTGGCGTATTGGTGTCCGAACAGTCTCTCAGCCAGGGTTCCATTGAAGCGCTCCACGATCCCCTGGTCCCGGTGGATGTTGACGCGGCCGCGTCTGACAGAAACTTTGTGCTTATCCAATAGATGAGAGACCGCGCCCATGAACTCGCGGCCGGGATCGACCTGGAGAAGATTCGGCCATTTGAGAGGACTCCTCTTATATATTCGGGAAAGAGCCTCGGCCACCTCCTTAGACTCTTTAGTGGCCAACGGCTCAGCACCCTTATAACGACTCGCTACGTCAACGATTGTCAGCGCGTACTTGTACGTCTTACGACCGACGCGATCGTGAGGGAGAAACAGGAGATCCGCTTGGTGAACTTGGTTCGGAACCGGCACGTCGAATTTCGGGCGCGGAATATTGCGAGGCGCGGGTAAATAGATCTGCCAGATGGCCTGCTTCTTGAGCCATTCCTTGACAGCGTTTTCGGAAACCTTGGTCGCCGCCGCGAGGTTCTTGATGGCCGCGAGTCCCTTCCAGTTACCGCGTGGGCTGTAGTACGTGTTTGATAGCTTGCGCGCTAGTTTGGTATCAAGTTTGCGCGTGTTCATCGTATGTGAAGTATTCTAATATATCGGACAATCTCCAACATGCCCTCGCCAGATCGTCCGGTAACTGCGTCGTTAATAATAAACCTTTGTTGGAAGTCCAATCGCGATTGGTTTTGGAGGTTAAGTTCCCGCTCCTATTCCAATTCGTGAATTGGGGGAACTCGGAGGAATCTAATTCATCCCTCAAAACTGTTGAAGGAGTTGAGGAGGATTCTAACATCAGCTTTGCGAAAAGGGTGGCCGCTTTTCCGTCCTCGCGCCACGTCTCGAGAGAATCTTGGGCCAGACGAATCATACTCTCTGCACCAGCTATACGATGTTTCTGGGCAGTGTAGCCTACATCGATCATAGCGTAATAAAGTTCGTCAACTAACATCGTTCTATATATATATATTTATAAAAAAAAAAAAAAATTAAAATAATTATTAAACATTAAAATTTCGATTGAATATAGTAGCCGACGATACCCACCACACCCATTCCCACGACGATGAACGCGATCTCGCGGTCTTTTTGGGCCTCTGACGGTACATAGAAATCTGACTTCTCTGCGGATATGCCAGCGCGTACTCGCGGTTGGCTTCTTCAACGTTTCAATTCTCGCGGCGAAGCTCTTCGTTGACCCAGTCGAGATGGGCGGTTCGTTTTTTTGACCACGCTTCCTTCGCGCTATTGAGTTGTTCTACAGCTAAATCGTGACGCTCGCGCTCCTCATCCGCGTTCGAGTTCTGTAGTTTAGAGAATAGAAAGTTGCTGCCGCTGAACGCCAATGCGTTCACGAGCGCTCCTCCTACTATTATTCCGATCGTAGCCATTTTATTTCCATATATTAACGGGTAGAATTCCAGCTTTAATTAGATAATCTCGGGTCCAAATTGCGGCAGCTACATCTAAGGTCACGAGCCCTACGTCTTTCGCAGTAAAGTCCAATTTGGGAGCGGACCTTCCTAGGGTAATTTTTGATAGTCGAGCGTACCCGATACTGAGACCCGATATCACCACGGCGTGATAAAGCGCATTCACTATCATTTTACCATCTTGTTCAGCCATTATAATTATTGCATATAAAAGGGATCGCGTTTAATGTTTAAATGGGGCGCATCCCTCAACGATTGGATTGGAACTGCGTCCAACAGTGTTGGGGGTTGTTTTTTCAACCTCGTTGATGACCTGTTATTGAAACGGTAAAGCACATACAGGGTGCCCACAACCGACAGACCACCAACAACAACCCACGGGATCCAATCAGTTGGAGCAATCGGTTCCAATCCAACTCCAACGGCAGTTGGTATAGGTGGGGGAGAAACAGCTGCCACCGGTGTTTGCCGTCTCTGTCTCACGAATTGGCTGCAACCCCAATCTCAATTGTAGTTTGACCTCTCGAAGATCGGCGAGTATTTTATCTGGTTTAACTTTTCTAGCGGCCGCCGATGCCCGTCCAGCTGCCTGTTTTTTGGGATTTTTTATATGCTGAATGTCATCCAGTGGCGGAGTAACACTCGGGTTCGATTGTGTTGGAGCAATCGGGTTCAACACCGTCACTCTCGCAGGTGCGTCTTGTGTCATCATTATTAGGGCTTATAGTTCGTGGACATATATGTCCAAATTGACAGTGTTTACCCGTGATCAACGCGGTTGTCAGCGGAGCTAAGTACATTCCAAACTTGTGATAAAATGAGCAGCAGGCTGTTCTAAGAGTGTGTCCTATAAAAGGGTCGGTCTCTAGATCGCCAATCAATCCCGCGGTGTCTGGTATAGGGAGAAGTATACTAACGGTGGTAGCGTAAAAATAAATAGCCGCCGATCCGAGAGTTTTCGTCATCTCCGCACCTAATTTGGATTCGTATCGCGCATACATTTTATCGACCTACCGCATCCGACATCTTATCCACCTGACAAACTGAAGACTCGTACCGAGATAATGCTGCCGATTGTCCCCCAGCAACCAGCGCAGCCAACCGCTCGCGTCGCGCCGCGTTTTCATTTTCTTTCGGGACCGTATCGGCAGCCGTGCTGACAGGTGTTCCATCTTTCAGGTTCAACTTCAATCCCGATTGTGTTGAGGTTTCAGTCGGAGCGACTGTTTCTTCCATTAGCTGATCGCGAAGTTCGTCGCAGTTCATTTTTTTCAAAATTATTAATTTAATTATTTTTACGAGTCTCATAAGTCTAACATATTTATTTATTACAAAAATAATAAAAGCGCACCACCAGATACTTATGATCACCGTTATGCTCGCAACAAAGCTCGCAGCGGAGCAACAAATTCTTAACAATTGTTCAGCATTATTAATAATTTTCTCAGCATTGTTAAGTATTTGTTAAGCATTGTTCAACATTGTTCAGCAATTGCTCAGCATTGTTAAGTATTTGTTAAGCATTGTTCAGCATTTGTTCAGCATTGTTCAGCATTTACTCAGCATTGTTAAGCATTTGTTCAGCATTGTTAAGCAATTGCTTATTACTTTACAATTAATTTTAAGAAAATTATAAAATGAATTAATAACTTTATAAGCAGTTGGTTCATCAGTCTTTAGCAGAAGCTTGGCGTGTTTAGTTTCCGAAAGTATCCGTCGAACCTCCAGGCGCTCCTCGCGCGTTGGGATAACGTCGTTCTCTCTAAGACATTCATCGAATGAGTCTCGGTCCTTGCAGTGGAAGAGGGCGACCCATTTCGTTTGCTCGCGCAGATCCTTTAGGACGGCGTTGTACTTCTGAGTGGAGATCCATACGCTTTGCCTCGCATGGCGGCCAGAAAATGCGAGCTCGGAGAGCATGTCCTTCTTTTTGGTCATCGCCGCCTTGGCCGAGCAGTCGTCAATCACGTATAGGGTGGGCTCTCCCTGGAATATTTGATAGAAGACACGCAGCCAACCGTGAAGCCTGTCGCCGGGGTCAATAACGTATACCTCAGGGTTGGTCCATATCCACGGGCGCCGCTGATAAGTATCGTTGTGCCGCACAGTGGGACACAGGATCACGATGTGACGAAAGGCATCGCGGTAGGAGCCCTCGAGTAAGTCGAGGATGAAAACCGTTTTTCCGCATCCTGTCTGGCCACATATTATGGCAGAGTGGGCATCTCCGATCGTGAATTGGATATGATATATTAATTTTCTTAAAATTAGTATAAAGCTGAGACGTATCGGCCATTTTCGATGTTGAGTTGCGCGTCCGTTATTATATATAAGTATGCGTTCAATGTCCCGGCTCCATCCGCCTCTTTGGTTATCTGGATCGTCACGCCCTCGCTAGCGTTCTCAACTTGACGTCCGCTACCGTGCATTTGGTCGTCGTCGCTGGCTCGCATGTCTAGCCATAGAGCGTATTTGGTAGTCAGAAAATCCGAGAGGGAGACGTCCGAGAGCTGCAGGATCTTTGGCAAACCGCGGCAACCTCCGGGAACGCTTAGAGCCGGAAGCAAAATGTTTTCTTACTTCGTCCCACTGCTGGTGCGCGCGAAGACCCGCGCTGTAGAGTTGATTGGGAACTCCTTCGATCGTCACCTCTACCTTCGTGATTTTGGGGTTATAGAATTTGTCGGATTTTCTAGCACCGAGCGCGAACCGACCCTCCTCGAACAACATCAGTATACCTTTCATCGAGCGGGCGGGTACGTTGACATTAATATTCCACAATGTGTCGCTTTTGTCTTTCGTCATCTTGCGGTGGCGAAGAACTCGGTCGTAAAGTATGGCAATTCGCCCGGCGTATTGGGATCTGATCAATCGTGCGAGTTCGGGCATCGTGACCATGTCGTACTCCAGCGAAACATTGTCGATCGTATACTTCGATGTTATGTCGGTGGCCATGATAACTCGGCCGTAGTCGTTGAACGTTAGTTCGTATTCGAGGCGGTCCGCCAAAGCGCTCTGATAGTAGGGCATGTGACTCTCCATCAACTCAAAGTCGAGCGGGATGTAGAATCGGTTGCCGTAAGCGGCCGCGACCGCGTTGTCGCTCGCGACGTTATCTGCCTTGTCACCAGCCCCGATTCTAAGTCTGTTTACGTTCCTATTTCGGCTGGTGTCAATACCCTGATAGACAGCGTTTTCGCACTCTTGCGCCGTATCCCACAGGTCCTGGTAGCAATGGTAGACGTCGCTGTCATCGATCGACATCACCTCATTACCAGAAATCTTTATCATAGTCTTCTTGACGATGGCGCGACCCAGGTTCTGAACGACGGTTCGGTCCGCGTACGTCGATGTAAGCGAAATATTGAAAGCGAGGCGAACAGTCCCCGGCATAATGACGTCGCTAGATCCGAGGTTGGGGAAGCGGACCAACAGCTGCTGGTTCTGGTCGATCGTCGATGGGTTGTTCGTAATAACGACACTCTGTCTCACGCCTTTTGCCGCGAGGGGCTCACGCAGACTGCGATATGGATTGAGTTTGCGACCGTATTGACTCGAAGACATAATCTATTAAAACTGTATGGTTTTGTCTTTAATATAATAATTAATTTTAATAAAAATTATAAAGATGGCTGATTACGATATTGACATGGATGAAATCGGCAGAGACGATTACCTCGATGGTGATGATGATGATGACTTCGAGGATTCCCTCGCGACACCCACCATAGAGACTCCAGTTCCAATCCAATCGCAATTGAGTGACGCTACCAACACCACTAGTCAAAGTCGTGAATTACTCGAGGGAGCTGTAAACTCATACTATAAACATTGGATGGAAAAAGGTCTGGTCCCATCTGTCGGACGCGACTACTCCAAATTCGAATTGGATCTGAACGGTAGATTGCGACTAAAATCATCAAATATCCCGATCATCAACATGAATACCGGTAAACCCCTATCGCTAAACACCATTGCAGGAAACCGGGGCGGTGGTGAAATCATAAGGAGCGAACTAGGATTCGTAGATTGGAAGAAGGGTAAAAAAATTATGCCGGCCCGCGCTGTAGAGGCCCTCAAGTCTACCGACGAAACGATTGCGAAGACGGCCTCCGCGATAGAAACTGTCGAGCTCAGCGAACTCCCTCGAGTGGCCACCGACGCTATTAACACGATGGAGACCACGTTCAGCGGAAACGAAATACTCAACGATGACCCACCGTTACCTCTTCGAGAACTCCGGGGACTCGATAAGGCTCTGCAAACGGTCCGGGGTGAACTGGTCCTTAACCTCTCCAAACTCACGGCGCTGGATGAACATATCGCGCTAGAAGAAAGAAAACTGAAGGAAGCCCGTGGCGACAGAGAATCTACCGAGCGGATCACCGAACGTCTGCGGTCGTTGCGGGACGAAAGAGAAGCTCGATTGGAGGCTGCCTCGACTAACCGTGAGACACTCCGCACCCAAATAAGTCGGATCCGCGAAACAATCTCGAGGGTTCTGCGCGAGGACACGACACTCGGTGAGCGTCTTCGCACTCTATTCAGAGAACAGGGCGTCACGATAGCAAGCATCCTCATTGCTATTGGTATGACTATATCAACTATAGTAGCATATTTTACAGGAGGTGGTTCGGCACCAGCACCCGCGCCAGCACCCACACCACCACCCGCGCCATCCGGTGGAACCAAGGAGTGGGTAAGAAAACAACTAAAAGCCCTCGCCAGTCTCCTGGCTAAATTAGCCGGAAAGGCGGCTGCCACACTACCTGGATTGATAGGAGGTATTATTTCTTACTTACTATCTATATTATCGAAAACGATTGGGTGGTTTGCTAATACTGTTTGGGCCGTAATAGCGGCGATCGGCGGGCTCCTGCTATTTTACATAATTAAGCCATTAATTAAACTTAATCGGAAGCCCATAAAACTAAAACCAAAGTACAAATAATCCAACCCCCACGAGAGCAATGATGAGACCTAATTTCTCCTCCTCGTGGGTTGTGACACTATTTCCCCCTGTTCCAATCCAATCGCGATTGAGGGAACTTAATTCGTGAATTGGGGGTCCTATTGCAGAGGGTGAAACAGGAGCGGAACTCGGTGGAACATTGGGTTCAAATGAACTTGATGGGGTGTCAAATTCGTGAATTGGGGGTGGTGATGTGGGTGCTTGTGGTTTTATGAAATATTTTTCAAATTTATTTGAATTTCCACTGTTGAACCCGACCGTCTTGGGGGTGCGCTTGATGATATCTACGTTCACGTTCCCGTTGTGGACGATTTTTTGATTGACGGTGGCGATTACGATCTGATTATTGTAACCGTCAACCGGGTCGTCTCGTAGTATCATATCGCTCGGTGCCATATAAAGACCTATTCCGAATACGTAGTCTACCGGGGTGCTGGCATTCTGCAAAACGTCTTGATACTGCTCGATCGCCTTCTCCAGGTCCACCTTAGCTGAGATGGCGTCCTCTACGAGTGCCAATAATTGTTTTTGCGCGTCAAACGCCGTTCCCGTGCCTAGTATAGAACTGCGAGTTTGCTTCTGTGCGCCGAGGATGGCCCAGACGTATGTCCGAATGGAGTCGTTGAGGCGAGTAACACCGGCCTGCGTGAACCCCATACCCTTATCTAACATAAATGTACCCCACGCGTCCCGGACCTCAGCAGCCTGCTGTATGTAATCTATGTGAGCTCGTTTCGGAGGTAACCATTCGCAGGATGAGACGCCGCAGTGCCGACCTCCAGATACTTCCGGCCCGAAGGTCATCGTCGCGGGATCAAAATTCCCGGCGTTCCGACTGACGATGTGGTCACCCGATCGATCGTGTCTAAAATCAGTCTGCGTCCAATTCCGGACTGGCCCCGAATGAGAACGTCCCCGAGGCCAGGAAATACTTTCTGTCTCCAGTCCGCATCTTTTGAAACGTTAAATTCGTTACACAGTCTTTCGAACGCCCTACGATCGTACGTTGTTAAATGGGATTCCATGCGTCATCTTGAGGTAGTGGAATACCTAGTTCTTTGATAATCCTCCTAATGGTGTAATACGCGTGAAAGTTGTAGACACTTCGGAGCATGACTTTCTCGGATGCCAGATGGTCTTGATGCGAAACTCCGCATCCGGCCGTTGCGCACCATACGGCGAAGTTGAGCTGATTCTGCCAAAACTGCATCGTGTTGCTTTCCACCCGTTCACGGCCTCCATCGTAGTAATCTTGGGCAGCCTATATCGTTCAAAGATGTCGGGAAAATTGGTGGTAAAGCCACTTTTCGGTCTAACTGTTACAGTTGGGTGTACAAGGTGGTCAACAACGTCATTTTGCGTGTATTTACCTCCGACCGCGTAATTTGCATTAGAGTTAAAGCTAAATGCTTGGGTATCCATTGAAATATATTTATTATGTTTGCTTCTATCACTAATGTTCAAAATGGGAGTTGTGAACTTCAAAAGTCGATCGACAACTGCTGCGGAAAACGCCGGGTAGGCCTCAGATCAATCACCTTCACGGTCGGGTGGAAAAACGTGGGGGATAAGGAAGGGTTCGGCTACGTGAAGGCCCCCCGTCAAGTAAGTGTGAGGCTGGCCCCCGGCCTTTGGAGGTCGAGATCCCTCCAAGCTTTTGTCGCGTCGGAGCTTGCTGGTAGAGCCAGCCTCACAATCTCGAAAGCCACCGGACTCGCAACCTTTACCATCCAACCCTCCAACCAGGTAACGATCACCCCGGATTTTGCTGCGCGGCTCGGTTTTTCAAAAACATACTCCGACAATAGGGGATGGTTTAATCCGGGCGAGCACGTCGGTGACATCCCAGTAAACTTCGTCTTCACGAAAACTCTCAGGGTGCACCTGGATCAATTGAACACATCGTACAACACGTTAGACGGAGCTCCCAGTACATTACTAAAAATTGTGCACGCCAGCAACTGTTGCTATGGCGAGACCCTGACCTTAGACTTCCCAACCCCCGAGATGAAAGTTTTGGAATCGGGACACATCCACGAGTTGAAGATTTCTATTCTAGATGATAAAGCGCGAGAGTTGAATAACTATTACCCGATTTCGAGCGTTCTCGAAATAACCGATTAAACATAATATATATACATATTAATCATGAGCATATACGGTCCATGTAGTTCCAACTTAGAACGGGACGTTCCCATCGCGGCCACAGCATACGATGAAGCCGCAATGAGAAGGCTGGAGAGGGGCGTATCACAGTCCCACACAATTTTAACTAGGGCGGTTGCACAAATGGGAACATTTCAAGCTAGCAGACACGTCATAACAGTTTGGGCCGAGGAGCGGGGTTCACTAAGCGAAGGGGCCTACGAATATGCATTCGGTTCCAACGCGAGCAACAGATACGGGGGATACACCATGGCAGTGTCCGGGACGATTTTTCGAATGGCGGTCTGCTCGGTCAACTTTCGCGGACACGCCACTGCCGAAGTCCGAGTGAATGTCGTCCTGAATGGTGTAGAACAGAATAGTGGCATCACCAAGCACGCGGGACAGAGGTCAGGGTTTACGATATTCGATGATGACACTACAATTAAAGTTTCGGCAGGTAGTGTTATTAACTTTGTTACAAAAATTGCTGCTGACCCATCAGCTTCCTCCACTGTAGTGACACTGTTAATACAACTTGATTTATGATGAATGATGAGAAACTATATCCACACTTACCTTCGGGGACGGTCGACCCGGCATCCTTTAGGATGACCAGGATCGTCGAGATACAACATATTCTACAACACGAGGTTATGCGAAGAAATATAGACGGTCGGTCAATATATTAGAGGGGGTGAGCACCGCGTTAGCCTCAGCATCCGTTATAAGTGGGGTGGGGAGTGTGTCTTTATTGTAAACAGTTGTCGCAGCACCGGTCGCGGCGGCCTTGAGTGCTGTAGCGGCGGGGGCGGGACTGTTTTGCATGACGACCAGACTCGTGGGCCGAAAACTAGAGGCCAAGAGTCGAAAGCACGATCGAATAGCGGTTCTCGCGAGATCTAAGAAAAACAGTATCGACGTTATCGTGTCGAAAGCGATAGCCGACAACGATATATCAGATAGCGAGTTCAAAATGGTCGTCGAAGAGATGGTCAGATACCAGGAGTTAAAGGGTACTATCCGATCCAAGGCTCGACCACAAATTCTGGCGGACGAAGATATAAAAAAACTCGTTATGGAAGGGAGGGCCGACGAGAGAAAAAATCTGCTCTCCCGTCTCGGAACGTGATATGCTTATTCGTGTGTCTGCATCAACAGCAGGATATTCCTCCACCATACATTCCAGCTATTCCTACGACCCCTCCATACGGAACATAAAAAACAAAAATTTAGGGCCACGTTACGACACCCACTGACCACCATACATTTCTATAAATCGTGTAACCATTTCTACGATATCGCTTAGAAAGAAATTGAAAAAATTATTACTGAACAGGACGAATTTATGTTGTAATCACACCAAGTAGACGACAATGTTACAATTACACGGGTTATGAATATTTATAGCCGAGTTTATTTCTATGTAAACTGGCTATCTGAATTTGTTTTGTTTTTTTTTTTTTGTATCAACCTCAAGCGGTCGGACTCCGAACGCCGTTGTCATGCAGTTGTTTACCATGACAACGGCCGGAGTTGTCTGCTCATTTTTTGTAAACTGGTAATTTATTTTTCATCAACCTCAAGCGGTTGGACTCCGAACGCCGTTGTCATGCAGTTGTTTACCATAGCGACCACATTTGTAGGGATAGAAATAAATAAATCAAATTTTTAGCTCCAACCGCGGCGCGAACCCACGACCCACGTCTCTGTAGAGTGTCGCCTTAACCACACGACCACGAAGGCTGTTATGATAAACACTACCTAGTGTTGTACAATTATCGGTTTACACAGACGGTGTGATCAGACGACAATGTTTCAATTCCAAGGGTTATGAATGTGTGTATTTATAGTCGAGGTTAACAGGCGGTACACACACTGTTATTTATAGCCGAGTGTATTTCTCCATATCGATGGTATGTAAACTGACTATCTGAAATTATTTTTCATCAACCTCAAGCGGTCGGATAGGAACTCTGTTGTCATGCAGTTGTTTACCATAGCGATCACATTTGTAGGGATAGAAATAAATAAATTAGCTATAGTGGAGGAGGAAATTGCCGTGTTGAAAAATAAATATGAGGTATTTATGACAACGAGACAAAAATAAATCCTTTTTATTAGTATATTTTTATCTGTTCAATTGGACGTTAAATGAACATGACGTATTTATGACACCAATATGACAAAAACAAATCTTTTTTATTAGTATAGTTTTATCTGTTCAATTGGAAAAAACATGATGTATTATGACACCAATTGTCACGTTTTTTGTGTTGGTGACCAGTTTGTGCTATTGGACGAAACGGTGTTTTTCGGGGGGCGGTGGAGTAGTATATAGGGTGGAGAAATGATACCACCGTTAGGTGGTATCATTTTGACTCCCTATATACTACTCAATTCGTTCCCTCAATTTAACAATTCGTTCCCTCCAAGAATTCTACGTCTCCTGCGAGGCTCCGTACTATTTAGTTATTTAAAGACAGGCATATATTTTCCAGCTGAAAGCAATTGAATGTTGATTAGAGTAGTATATACTGTAATTACTGTTACTGTCTATAATTACTCTCAGTTACTTTTTCTGCCGATGAAACTAAAATTTCTGAATTCAATTTTTTAAATGGAAGTATTTTTTCATCAATAAAAAAGTAACCCCACCCATTTCTGTTATTTGATTAAAGTTATCAAATATATATTTTATTGCGAAAAATCAATTTTCCTATGACCATTTAACATGGGGCAAACAGGAGGTTGAGAGTGACCTGGAGGGTCGATAAACTTCTTTGTTTTTAAATTAACTACGAAACTTGGCTAGATAGCTCGGAAATGATGTACATTGTAATATAACTAGGAAAACAATCAGTAGATTTTGAAAAGCGGTCCACAAATTCCAAAATTATTTCATGAAACATTCTATTTTAGCCCCCATATCAAATTACCATCGCAAAATTGTGTTTTCGGAATAAAATCAATATTTGATGGAATAACATCAAATAAAAAAAAATGGGGAGGGTGACTTTTCAGTTATTGATGAATTAATTACTTTTAGATTTATAGAGAATAGTAGGTTAGTGCCGTGAATGGGGAAATATCTGGCAAGGCTTAGGAAACGGGACGGGCGAGGCTCTGCCTAGCCGATCCCGTTTCCGTGCCACGCCAGATATTTTCCCCATTCATGACACTAACCTACTATTCTATTTATCCCGTCAACATTACACATAGCTTTAGAATGCAAACATATCCCCAGCCGCATCCTCAACGTGTTTCACGGCACATACGCACTGCGTTGACGGGATAAAATTACTTACGTGTACATATATTTTAGATTTAGTTTGTTTTATAGCCAAATGTTTGTCGGCAAACAAGCTTGGAACAGACAGTAGCTAATAAAAACTGACAATTAACTTTTCACGGTTGACCATGAAAATCAGACATAATCATATTAAACTGTTAACGGCACTGAGTCTCAGGTATGCAGTATTTGATCAGGATCCGCACTATTTGCCATTCCATCAACTTAAAACCCGGTATGCTTCTAGCAGGCGATACACAATGTCGTTATGAGGCTACATGAGTAGTATAGAGGGAGTCAAAATGATACCACCTAACGGTGGCATCATTTCTCCACCCTCTATACTACTCCACCACCCCCCGAAAAATCAAAAATTGGTTAACGAGGAAATTGTCTCCCACCAACCACAAACATCCAAAATGTGTGTCATAAATACATCATGTTGTTTTCACGTCCAATTGAACATATAAAACTATAGTCTTAAAAAGGATTTATTTTTGTCTCGTTGTCATAAATACATCATGTTGTTTTCACGTCCAATTGAACATATAAAACAATAGTCAAAAATTAAAAAGGATTTATTTTTATCTCGTTGTCATAAATACATGATGTTTTTTACGACAGTAAATTTATGAATTTATTCTAATAAGTTTCCGATTTAAATGCGTCCTCGCGCAATAGTCTATATTCCAACACCATATTTTCCTCCTCCGATATAGCTAATTGATTCCGTAGATCAGCAACTAATTCTACCAGCTCTAGTCTACCACGTTCACCTGTAGCCACAGGGCAGCGTAGTTGCTTATGTCTACAAAGAGTTTGGGCACTAACGAATTTACAAGGGCATCTGGGTGATTGAAATTGTGGGGGGGCACAAGGAAAACTTTCTACGTCTCGCTAGATGCCTTCGTAGATAGTCTTTACGCGTAAACGTTTTACAACAAGTCTCACACTCCATTATATATGTATAGTTTATGTTTATATTCAATTGGTCGTAAAAAAAAACATAATGTTTTTCAAGACCAATTGAACAGATAAATTTCATAGGTTATACAAAAGTATATTACAAAGAAAATATGATAACGTCAGAAACTAGAGCAGAAATAGAAAGTTTGAGAAGAGAAGCCGAATCTCTAGGGATTACTTATAGTAAACGGTTGAGAGTTAGGGGTTGACAAAGCTGATAAATGCCACAAAGAATGAGGCGTTTATGAAGCGGTTTACCCGCGCCCACAAACGAGGAGCCTTTAAAGATATATCCAAAGCGGAGGGAGTAGGTAACAGAATTCAAAAAGAAAGTATTGCGGGGTTAAGGCTAGTGTAATCAAACCTTCAAGCACAAATAATTTGTCCCAAATTAGACGCCAAAATAATAATAAGAAAAAATCTATAGTTCGCGCGATAGTGGAAAAAGGTGAAGAAATATTGGGGGCTCACGATGAAACATTGGAAAAGGTAGAAAATGGAAGACGGTAGTTACATTATCCTTTCGTAAAAACATTAACATTAACGAGTCTGAACGCATGTCCGATAAACTCGCTCCGTATCTAACAACCAATTTTTATTTGAGATATTCATATTCTTACAAGCTAGAACATATGGAGGAAATTAAAAATGGAAAACCTAAAACTATAATATTTCACAAAAATCTCGGTGGTACGAACCACTATCATCAATGAAAACCGTTAAAAAATGGCTGTCAGATAAGGAGCAAACACGAATAATGTCCGATAAAATAGACAGACCAAATACAAAGTGGAAGTTTGTAAGATGGGTAGAGGTTTTCGTAAAGCTAATACAGGGTAGTAGGGGAATAGATTTGGGACTACAATCCAAAGAAGCGCAGGAGGAGAACTTCCAGAAATGGCTGAAGAATAAAAAAGGTATGTATTCTTTAGATAAGTATAATGACGACCTTTGTCTGTTCAGGTGTCTAGCTATGCATATGACAGATAAAAGACCCGACAGATGTACAGAAAAGGCGAAAGAACTTAGTAAGCAATATTTTGGTAGTAATGTGGTTTCACCAATTCCTTTTTCAGATCTGAAAAATGGTTGAAGAGTTTTTTAAAATCGGTATAGAAGTATATCAACCCACCGAATGTAATGTATGGTGGTTGAAAAAGGTACCAGCACACTATAAGGCAATAGGTAATAAACCAATGACAATAGGACTGTTTAATAATCACGCATTTCTGATAAAAAAACCTTAAAAACCTATCTAAATTTACGCCTGCGATAATTGCAAACAGAAATTCACGAAAGCGAGTAATATGAAGAGACACGGACCAAAATGTATGAAAGGTGAGACAAAAATAGTATGTGATGGTAATTATTTAGAGCGCCCGCGTTCGTCGTTCGAGAAAGCGTTTTACCCAAAAGTTCTAACAGTTATGGGGCGATCGATTGGATGTATTCTGTGGAAAAGCGGGAGGGAATTCACATTCACCACGAACAGTGCGGACACGGAGGTGAAAGATGGATTTTAGGAGCTCCGGTAGATGGATACTGTCCAGAAACCAATACCGTATATCAATATCACGGCTGTTTACTGGCACGGGTGTGAGATTCATGCAAAGCATAAAAAGAAGAACGCGCATCCACAATGAAGAGATAAAGTTATTAGAAAAAGCAAAGAATTCAACCTAGTTAGTTATGTGGAATGCGAATTCCAAAGAACGGGGTAAAGATATAAAGATCGGTTGTGACACTAACTCTTTATCCATATCAGATAGTATAAACACGATTTTGAGGCGTATCTCCAGCCAGAAGTTGAAACTAACCGGTAATAGTTAGAGTACGAAGCTGAGCACGTTCCGGCAAGCGTTAGTATAAGGAGATAATTTCTCAGAACAGTAACTCATATTTGTGATAAAGATCCCGCAAAACTTATGGAGAAAAATTCTTAGAAGATTTGAAAGTCAGGGGAAAAGCAATAGAAAGAAGAAGTGTGGTCAAGATATAAGTTTAATACGGAATATTTACGTAAAAACCAAAAACAAAATCGCCAAGATCGAACAGTGGATAGAGCAAGTACCGGTTATATGTTTTAACAGCAGTAAGTACAAATATAAACTTAATAAAGAAATACCTAGTAGGCGAACTGACATCAACAACAAAGAAAGTAATGGTCGGAAAACGTGCAAACGCAACAATATTTCTATTTACTCCACCAGAATTTAGATTTCTTGATGTAATACTTTATCTAGGACTGGTGTAAGTTATGATAGTTGGATAAAAGCCTACGACTGCAAAGGACAGAAATCTTTCTTTCCTTATGAGTGGTTCGATTCTCCAGACAAACTGGATTACCCAGGACTTACCGGATATAGAGAATTGGTATTCCAAACTATCTGGGAAAATGTTAATAGACGAAACAGAATTAAGTAAATGTCGTAGAATTTTCGAAGAAAATAATATGAAAACTTTTCAGAGATTGGTTGAAATATTATAACGATTTAGATAAGCAGCACCGTTCCTAGAAGCGGTGGAAAAAATGTGTGAATTTTATAAACACAGAGGTGTGGATATTTTCAAAGATGCGGTTAACACTACCTGGAGTAGCTATACAATATTTATTGAGAGGAACCATAAAGAACAAAAATCTTCAAAGACGATTATACCGGAGGATGCTCTATATGCACCAAAAGAAGAAACATACGAAATGATGAAGGAGCGCTCTAGTTGGCGGTCCATCAATAGTATTTACACGATATGCAGAAGCTGGTGTTTCAAATATTAGATCAAATGAAATTAACAAATCTTGCAAGGCTGTTTTGGGGTACGATGCAAACGCGTTATATTTTATCTACGTTAAATAAAGAGATGCCGTGTGGAGAGAAACATACACCATATAGATACCCACACCCTAACCCTTTAAATTTATTAAAAAGTTTTGTAAAAGAGTTTTATCTGGAGACTGGTTTGGGTTTGCGGAGGTGGATATAGAAGTTCCACACAACTTAAAACATAAGTTTTCTGAAATGTCCCCAATATTTTATAAACAGAGAAGTAGTAGTTGATGAAGTTCCCACACACATGTTTAAAATATTTGGAAGATACTGGAAGACTAGAGGAAAATGGAAGAAAATTGGTGGGATCTATGACCGCCACTAAAGTATTGCTGTACGCGCCACTGTTGAAATGGTATTTAAAACACGGCCTAGAAATAACGGGAGTTCCATCGTGTTATAGATTATATTAGTGGTAAACCTTCGAATGGTTCGCAAAAGAAGTTACAGCCGCAAGACTGAACAGGCGATGTAGAACCAAATAAGAAACCCAGTACCGACATAATGAAATTATAGGAAACTCGTGTTGTGGAAAAATGATAGAGGCAACGGAGAGACATTTAAATACGACATATACGCGAGACGAAACCTGTGTTGGGACAAAGCATTAAGATCCGCGTAATTTTGAATGATTTGGAAGAGATAGGATATGCGTACGAAATATCTTCAAGAAAACCCAGGTGTGCGCTAAAAGAGACCATTCCATTTGTGGAATAGCGGTTTATCAACTAGCTAAATTGAGAATGTTGGAATTTTACTACGAATTTCTAGATAAATACATAAAAAGAGAAGACTTTTGAATTAATACAGATGGATACAGATAGTATGTATATATGGAGTTAGTGGAAAAACGATAGAGGAATTGATTAGACCTAACTTACTAGACGAGTTTGAAAAAGAAAAAGAAAAAAAAAATAAATGGTTGGCTTGGGATAAATGGAGCGAAAGAGAGCCCGGACTTTTCCAAAATGGAATTTAGCGGGGGAATAGGGCGATAGCGTTAATCTAGTAAGTGTTATTTCGTAGAAAAAAAAAAATTAATTTTCACTAAAGATAATTTGGAACAAATTAAAATTAATAAAAACTCTGCGAAAGGAATGTCCAAGAGAACTAACAATTTAAATTGGGATAGATATAAAACGAGTACTAAGTGAAACTACAGAAGATGGAAAACACATTATAGATGTAGCGCAAAATAGAGGATTTAAAATGAAAGACGGTGTTATGAAAACGTACTGTCAAAAAAAATTAGGACTCTCGGCGTACTAACGATAAAAAGACGCCGTGTTACCAGACGGAATACATACCGAAAATCATCTCTAAAGAATCTGACGATCCGGGGTAGCTGGGTGTCAGAAGGCACCATAAGAAGTCTTCGCGAACAAAACCGCGAGATGGACCATCAGTCAAATAATAGCAGCACGGGCTCATCAGGTTTGGTAAATAGACGATCCAGATGATTATACATTCATTGACCACACGGGATCAGTCGCGCGGCGGCTGCCACCTTCGAGCTCTCCCGGTTGATAGAGGTACCGGACGTCAATATCTGATGGTAAGCCGCTGCTCCTCTAAACCAACTGGTCGCCCGCGCGAGACGGCAGAGGGCTTGCTCGTCACCCTTTTTTTAAAACTTGATAGCATCTACAGGCTTCTTACCTATCAATCTGGTCACCTCTCCGTCATGCGGAGACCACGGCGGCAGTCTGGCCACCCACTCGGTCGATCGCGAATGAGGGTCTACAAGTTCTTTAGCGTATTGGTGCTCCGAACAGTCTCTCAGCCATGGGTTCGATTGAAGCGTTCCACGATCCCCTGGTCCCGGTGGATGTTGACGCGGCCGCGTCTGATAGAAACTTTATGCTTAGACAATAGATGAGAGACCGCGCCCATGAACTCGCGGCCGGGATCGACCTGGAGAAGATTCGGCCATATTTGAGAGACTCCTCTTATATATTCGGGAAAGAGCCTCGGCCACTTCCTTAGACTCTTTAGTGGCCAACGGCTCAGCCCCCTTGTAAACGACTCGCTACGTCCAACGATTGTCAGTGCGTACTTGTACGTTTTTGCGAACCGACGCGATCGTGAGGTAGAAACAGGAGATCCGCGTTGGTGAACTTGGTTCGGCACCGTCACGTCGAATTTCGGCGCGGAATATTGTGAGGCGCGGGGTAAATAGATCTGCCAAGATGGCCTGCTTCTTGAGCCATTCCTTGACAGCGTTTTCTGAAACCTTGGTCGGCCGCCGCGAGGTTCTTGATGGCCGCGAGTCCCTTCCAGTAGCCGCGGGGGCTATAGTATGTATCGACAGCTTGCGCGTTAGTTTGGTATCAAGTTTGCGCTGTTCATCGTATGCGAAGTATTCTAATATATCGGAACAATCTCCAACATGCCCTCGCCAGTTCGTCCGGTAACTGCGTCGTTAATAATAAACCTTTGTTGGAAGTTTCGCGTGCAGCCCCATCGCGTTTTGGGTGGGAAATTGGAACAGAGAGGGGAATCTAATTCATCCAAATCTCGATTGGGAGGAATCTAACATCCGCTTTGCGAAAGGGTGGCCGCTTTTCGTCCTCGCGCCACGTCTCGAGACAATCTCGGTCCAGACGAATCATACTCTTTGCACTCCAGGTAAACGATTGTTTTTTGGGCAGTGTTAGCCTACATCGATCATAGCGTCATAAAGTTCGTCAACTAACATCGTTTCTATTATTTATATATATATTGTTTTAATTAATTAATTAAAATCTCGATTGAAATATAATAGCCGGCGAGACCCACCACACCCATTCCCACGATGATGAAACGCGATCTCGCGGTCCTATTTTGGGGCTCTGACGGTACATAGAAATCTGAAAGTTGGGGCTCGGGATCCATTGGATCGAGACTTTTGTGCGGATAATGCCAGCGCGTACTCGCGGTTGGCTTCTTCAACGTTCTGAAAAGTTTGCGCGGCAGTGATTTTCGCGGCGAAGCTCATTCATTGACCCAGTCCAGATGGGTCGGTTCGTTTTTTCGACCATGCTTCCTTTGCGCTATTGAGTTGTTACTACAGCAAATCATGACGCTTACGCTCCTCATCCACGTTCGAGCTTTTCATTTTAGAGAATATAAAGTTGCTACCCGCTGACGCCAATGCGTTTACAAGCGCACCACCTACTATTACATGCGATTGAAGCCATTTATTTCCATATATTAACTGGTAGAATTCCATTGCTTTAACTAGGATAATCTCGGGTCCAAACTGCGGCCGCTACATCTAAGGTCGCGAGCCCTACGTCTCTCACAGTAAAGTCCAATTTGGGAGCGTTCCTCCTAGGGCCATCTTTGATAGTCGAAGCATACCCGATACTGAAACCCGATATCACCACGGCGTGATAAAGCGCATTCACTAACATTTTACCATCTTGTTCAGTCCATTGTTTTATAAATTATTGCATATAAAATGGGTCGCGATCAATGTTTAAATGGGGCGCATCCAACAGTGTCGGGTTGTTTTTTTCAATTTTCAACCTCGTTGATGACCTGTGTTGCAACGGTAAAGCACATACAAGGTGCCCACAACCGACAGAACCACCAACAACAACCCACGGGATCCAATCAGTTGGAGCAAATCGTTCGATCCAATAGCGATTGGGGGAGAAACAGCTGCCACCGGGTGTTTTGTCGTCTCCGATTGCAACTCCAATCTTCAATTTTGAGTTTGACATCTTGAAGCTCGGCGAGTATTTTGATCTTGTTTAACTTTTCGGGTGACAGCCGCCGCCCGCCCAGCTGCCTGTCTTTTCGGGTTTTTATGTCGTGCTGTTGAGGGTTCATCCAACGTGCGCTGGTTCAACTCCAATTTCGATTGGGTTGAGTGTGGTTCCGTCACTCTCTCGGGGTTGGGTTGTCTTGTGTCATCATTTATAATATCAGGGCTTATAGTTCGTGGGCATATATGTCCAAATTGACAGTGTTTACCCGTGGTCAACGCGGTTGTCAGCGGAGCTAAGTACATTCCAAACTTGTGATAAATTGAGCAGCATGCCGTTCTAAGAGTGTGTCCTATAAAAGGGTCAGTCTCAGATCGTGAATCAACCTTCGGTGTTTGGTAAGGTAGAAGTCTACTAACGGCGGTAGCGTACAAATGAATAGCCGCCGATCCAAGAGTTTTTGTCATCTCACTGTCTCCCAATTTGGATTCGTATCGCGCATCACATTTTATCAATTCTCCGCATCTGACATCTTATCCACCCTGACAAACTGAGAGAACGCCTACCGAGATAATGCTCCGATTGTCCCCCATCAACCAGCGCAAGCTAGACGCTCTCGTCGCGCCGCATTTTCATTTTCATTCGGAGTCGTTGCACTCAACCCAATACCAACCGCCGATTCCGATTGCTCTGTCGGATCATTATTGTTGGCAGTCGGAGTTGAGGTTTCTTCTATTAGCTGATCGAGAAGTCGTCGCAGTTCATTTTTTCTTAAGGTTTTTCAAAATTCAAAATTAATAATTTAACTATTCTAACAAGTCTCATCACTTTAACATATTTATTTAATTTTTTCAAAATTAATTAAAATAATAAATGCGCACCACCCGATACTTATGGATCACCATTATGCTCGCAACAAAGCTCGCAGCGGAGCACCAAATTGTTAACATTGTTAACCATTGTTCAGCATTTGCCTCAGCATTATTCAGCAATTGCTAAGACATTGTTCAGCATTGTAATAGCTTATTACATTTGCAATTTTCCTAATTTTCTTAAAATTAATTATTAATAATAACTTTTATATAAGCAGTTGGTTGATCAGTCTTTAGCAGAAGCTTGGCGTGCTTAGTTTCGGAAAGCATCTGTCGAACCTCCAGGCGCGCCTCGCGCGTTGGGATAACGTCATTCTCATCGAAGACAGTCATCGAATGAGTCTCGGTCCTTGCAGTGAAAGGAGGGCGACCCATTCCTTTCGTTTGCTCGCGCAGATCCTTGATGGACGGCGTTGTACTTTTGAGTGGATATCCATCCACGCTTTGCCTAGCATGCGGCCAGAAAATGCGGGAGCTCGGAGAGCATTGTCTTCTTTTTGGTCATCGCCGCCTTGCTGAGCAATCATCAATCACGTATAGGGTGGGCTCACCCGGAATGGAATTTTTGGTATAAACCACGCAACCAATCGTGAAGCCTATCACCAGGTCAATAACGTATACCTCATGGGTCTGGTCCATATCCACGGGCACCGCTGATAAGTATCGTTGTGCCGCACAGTGGGACATATTTGGATCACAATGTGACGAAAGGCATCGCGGTAGGATCCCTCGAGTAAGTCGAGGATGAAAAAACCGTTTTTCACATCCTGTCTGCCCACATATTATGGCAGAGTGAGCATCTCCAATCGTGAATTGGTATTGATTGTTAATTTTCTTAATTAATTCTTTAGAATTAGTAGATCGCTGATACGTATCGACCATCTTCGATGTTGAGATTGTGCGTCTGTAATTATATATAAGTACACGTTCAATGGCCCGGCTCCGTCCGCCTCTTTGGTTATCTGGATCGTCACACCCTCACTAGCGTTCTCAACTTGTCGTCCGCTACCGTGTATTTGGTCATCGTCGCTGGCTCGCATGTCTAGCCATAAAAGCGTATTTGGTATTCAGGAACTCCGCGAGGGTAGACGGCCGAGAGATGCAGATCTTTGGCAACTGCTGCAACCTCCGGAGAGCGCTTAGAGCCGGCAGCAAACTGCTTTCTTACTTCGTCCCACTGCTGGTGCGCCGCGAAGACCCGCGCTGTAGAGTTGATTGGGTACTCCCTCGATCGTCACCTCTACCTTCGTGATTTTGGGGTTATAGAATCTGTCGGTTTTTTTCTAGCACAGAAATATCACCGAACGCGAACCGAGCATCCTCGAACAACATCAGTATACCTTTCATCGAGCGGGCGGGTACGTTTGACGTTAATATTCCACAATGTTCGTCGTTTTGTTTTTCGGCATCTTGCGATGGCGAACGAAGCAACCGGTCGTAAAGTATGGCAACAGCGCCCGGCGTACTGGGTTTTCTGATCAATCGCGCTAGTTCGGGCATCGTGACCATGTCGTACTCCAGCGAAACATTATCGATCGTATACGTCCGATAACTGGTCGGTGGCTATGATAACTCGGCCGTAGTTCGTTGAACGTTAGTTCGTATTCGAGGCGGTCAGCCAAAGCGCTCTGATAGTAGGGCATGTGACTCTCCAGCAACTCAAAGTCGAGCGGGAATGTAGAAGCGGTTGCCGTAAGCGCCCGCGACCAGCGTTTGTCACTCGCGTTGTTATCTGCCTTGTTAGCAGCCCCGATTCTAAGTTTGGTTACGTTCTTATTTTTGCTGGTGTCATACCTTGATAGACAGCGTTTTCAAGCTCGTGTGACGTCTTCCACAGGTCCTGATAGCAATGGTACACGTCGCTGTCATCGATCGACATCACCTCATTACCAGAAATCTTTATCATAGTCTTCTTGACTATGGCGCGACCCAAGTTCTGAACTACGGTTCGGTCCGCGTCCGTCGACGTTAGCGAAATAGTGAAAGCGAGGCGAACAGATACCCGGAACAATGACGTCGTTAGCTCCGAGGTTGGGAAGCGGACTAAGAGCTGCTGGTTCTGGTCGATCGTCGATGGGTTGTTCGTAATAACGACACTCTGTCTCACGCCTTTTGCCCCGAGGGGCTCACGCAGTCTGCGGTATGGATTGAGTTTGCGACCGTATTGACTCGAAGACATAATTAACTTTTATTGAAACTATAAACCTGTATTGTTTTGTCTTTAATATAATAATAATTATTAAAGATGGCTGGTCTCGATATGGCATGGACGAATTCGATCGCACTAACGGGCGACCGAGAAGATTACCTCGATGATGAATTATGTTTGATGATCTCTATCCATATAGCCGCGGAGAGGCGTGGACGTTGATGACTACCTCAATGATAGATTGATTATGTTGATGATACCTATCCATTTAGCCGCGGAGTAGGACTTGGACGCTGGTAAAGAGGACGAAACGTCCTTCATAGAGTACCCACGCCCGATGCGAGTACACATTTCGAAACGTGGGAGGCCAAATCCAAAACTCCGGCATGGCGGGTGGTGCCAAGATTCCTGATGGATCTCCAAGAATGAGCTGGCGTCACCGAGGAAACGGAAACTCTGGTGGAAACCGGTGGGAGCGTATAGTGTCTAAAAGCGGCATCTCCGCCACGTTGGAGTTTCGCAGCACTAAAAGAGGAGACCTGTGGGTTAAATGGGGCAATACCTTGGATGTTGCTGACGTACAAGAACAACCCCCCAAACAAGTTCCTCAAACCCACTTCATTGAAGCGATATGGAGCACTACTCGCTCGAGCTCTCGGTAGTGCTCGACAACATTCAGGCGCCGCTGCCTACAAAAATGGTAAAAACCCTACAGTACCTACCGACGAAACGCTGGAGAAGGACGGCCGCCACTATAGAAACGATCGAGCTCAGCGAAATCCCTCGCGTAACCACCGACGTTATTTAACACGATTGAAACCACGGTCAACGAAATAAAACGGCACGAAGTTTGACCCACCGTTACCTCTTCGCGAACTCCGGGGACTCGATAAGGTTCTGCAAACAACTCGGGGCGAACTAGTCAATAACCTCTAACCAAACTCTCAGCGCTGGACAAACATCGCTCTAGGAAGAAGAAAAAAAAATAAAGCAAGCACGGGGCGATAGAGAATCTACCGAGCGGATCAACAAACTCCTGCGGTCGTTGCGGGACGAAAGAGAAGCTCGATTGGATGGCTTGCCTCAACTAACCGTGAGACGCTTTCCGGTCAATTAAGTCGTAGGCCGCGAAACAATCTCGAGGGTCCTGCACGAGGACACTACACTCGGTGCGCGTATTCCGCACTCTGTTCAGAGAAGAAGGGCGTCACGATAATAACCGTCATCGCGGCTTTCAGCATGATTATATCGACCCTAATTTTCTATCTATATCGTCTCTAGTTCTATCTATCACAGTGGTTCAGCACCAGCTCCATCACCCGCTCCAGCACCAGCTCCAGCTCCAGCACCAGCACCATCCGGTGGGTAAAAGAATGGATAAAAAAAACCAACTAAAAGCCCTCGCCAATCCTGGCTAAATTAGCAGGAAAGTTGGCTGCCGCACTACCTGACTGATCGGAAGTATCGTTTTCTTACTTGCTATCTATATTATCAAAAACGGTCGGATGGCTAGCCAATAATACTGGGCTTTAATCGTGCAATCGCCGGTCTCCTATTATTCTCTGTCAGAGAGTTCCTACAACCAAAGCGTAAATAATCCGATCGCCACGAGGGCGACGACGAGCGCTAATTTCTCCTTCCTCGTGTTTTGTTGTCTTCCAATTTCACCCAATTTGTAATTGATTGGTGTTTCTCCAATCGCGATTGGTCCTGTTGATGGATTTCGATGGTTCATCCAATTTACGAATTGGGGGTACTTGGTTCGATTTACGAATTGGGGAGGTGTATCCATTTTGTGTTTTATGAAATCGGTTCCACTGTTGGGGGTGCGCTTGATGATATCCGTGTTCACGTTACCGTTGTGGCCGATTTTTTGATTGGCGGTGGCGATTACGATATGATTATTGTAACCGTCAACCGGGTCGTCTCGTAGTATCATATTGCTCGGCGCCATATAAAGACCTATTCCAAATACATAGTCTACTGGGGTGCTGGCATTCTGCAAAACGTCTTGATAATTCTGGATCGCCTTCTCCAGGTCCACCCTAGCTGAGATGGCGTCCTCTACAAGTGCCAAAAATTGTTTTTTGTGCATCAAACGCTGTTCCCATGCCCAGTATAGAACTGCGAGTTTGCTTCTGTGCGCCGAGAATGGCCCAGACGTACGTGCGAATGGAGTCGTTGACGCGAGTAACCCCGGCCTGCGTGAACCCTAGACCCGTATCTAACATAAATGTACCCCACGCGTTCTGAACCTCAGCAGCCTGCTGTATGTAATCGACGTGAGCCAGTTTCGGAGGTAACATTTTACAAGAAAACACGCCACAGTGTCGACCTCCAGACACTTCCGTCCCGAAAGTCATAGTCGCGGGTCAAAATTCCCGGCGTTCCGACTGACGATGTGGTCACCGGAGTGATCGTGTCTAAAATCAGTCTGTGTCCAATTCCCGGACTGGCCGTGAATGAGAAACGTCCCCGAGGCGGTGCTGGTAGGAAATGCTTTCTGTCTCCAGTCCGCGTCTTTTGAAACGTAAAATTCGTTACACAGTCTTTCAAAGGCCATACGGTTATATGTGTTGGAAATGGGATCCCAGGCGTCGTCTTGAGGTAGTGAAATACCTAGTTCTTTGAGAATCCTCCTAATAGTATAATACACGTGAAAGTTGTAGACACTTCGGAGCATGACATTCTTGGATGTCAGATGGTCTTTATATGAAACTCCACACCCGGCTGTTGCGCACCATACAGCGAAATTTATTTGGTTCTGCCAAAACTGCATCGGTGTTGCTTTCCAGCCGTTTACCACCTCCATCGTAGTAATCTTGGGCAACCTATATTGTTCAAAGATGTTAGGGAAGTTGGTGGCAAAGCCACTGTCCGGTCTAACCGTTACGGTTGGGTGTACAAGGCGTTAACAACGTCTTTTTGTGTGTATTTACCTCCGACCGCGTACTTTACATTAGAGTTAAAGCTAAATGCTTTGGTATCCATTGAAAGATATTATTATGTTTGCTACTATAACTAATGTTCAAAAAGGGAGTTGTGAACTTCAAAAATTAATAGACAACTGCTGCGGAAAACGCCGGGTAGGCCTTAGATCAATCACGTTCACGGTTGGATGGCAGAATGTGGGGAAGAGTGAAGGTTTTTTATTTTTCTATGTGAAGGATGGACAACAATTAGGTGTAAAGCTGCCTCACCGGACTGTGGGGAATAAGACAGCTCAAGATTTTGTCAACTCAGAGCTTGACGGTATAATCAACCTCACAGTATCGAATGTTACCGGGCTCACAACAATGATCATCAGCAGTGATGTAGTGGTCTCCCCGGGGTTGGGTATTCAACTCGGTTTTAGAGAGACATACTCCTCAAACAAAGGATGTTTTCACCCCGGGTGAGTACGTCGGTGATAACCCGGTGGAACTTCACCTTCACGAAAACTCTCAGGGTGCACCTGGATCGGGTGAACACATCGTACAACACGATAGACGGATCCCCACCCCCAGCACATTACTGAAAACTGTGCCCGCCAGCGATTGTTTCTATGGCGAGACTGTAACGTTAGACTTCCCACACCCAGAGATGAAAGTTTTGGAATCGGGACACATCCACGAGTTGAAGATTTATATTCTTGATGATAAAGGGCGAGAGTTGAAGAACGATTACCCGATTTCGGTCGTCCTAGAAATTTCAAATTAATTAATTTTAAGAAAATTAGAATTAAACGCATGTTCGTAATATATATTATCAACATTATGAGTATATACGGACCAGGTAGTTCTTCCGATTGGGTGACAAATTCAAATAATTTGGAACCTGCAGAAGGGGGATTCATCCCGACAGAGGGCGACTTTTTAACTACCCAAAAAACAAAGGCCTTGATTAATAGAACTATATCGAGGGCCACGGACGAGATTCACAGAGTCTACTATCACAACTTAGAGAATATGCCCTGGCTGTGAATACACAAAGTCGTGAAGAAACGCATACGGAACTAAACGAACTAGGTAAAAAAAATAACCAAATTTAGAAAAGAGGCCCGGTTGGGGATTGATAAAGCCCGAGAAGACCGCCAGGTTGACATTACGGCGGTTTATGATGCGTTGCGCTTAGAAGACTCTCTCAGCAAAGAAGCTACACTTGCTGAATTAGACGGGAAAATAATCGATTTTCGAAATGAGGCCACGTCGGGTATTGAGAAAGCACGAGAAGACCACCAGGCGGACCTTATGAAGGCTTATGAGGTGTTGCGCTCAGAGGACTCTCTCATCAGAGAAGCGACACTTACTGAACTAGATAAAAAAATAACCAAATTTCGAAAAGAGACCCGGTCGGGTATTGATAAAGTCCGAGAAGACCACCAGTCTAACCTTGCAGAGGCCATTGCGGAGGCTTATGATGCGTTGCGCTTAGAGAACTCTCACAGTAAAGAATCGACACTTACCGAACTAGATGAAAAAATAGCCGAATTTATAAAAGAGACCAGGTCGGGGGTTGAGGGGGTCCGAGAAGATCACAAAGAGGCCATTGCGGAGGCTTATGGGGCGTTACGCTCAGAGGACTCTCTCAACAGAGAAGCGGCACTTACTGACCTATATGAAAAAATAACCGAATTTAAAAAAGAGACCCGGTTTGATCTTGATGGAGTCCGAACGGGTATTGATAAAGCCCTAGAAGACCACCAGGCGGATATTACGGAGGCTTAATAGGGTGTTGCTCTTAGAGGACTCTATCAACAGAGAAGCGACACTTACTAAACTAGATGAAAAAATAACCGAATTTCAAAAGAGACCCGGTCGGGTATTGATAAAGCCTTAGAAGACCACCAGGCAACCATTACGGAGGCTTATGATGCGTTGCGCTTAGAGGACTCTCTCAACAGAGAAGCGACACTTACTGAACTAGATGAAAAAATAACCGATAAACTGAAACATGATCGTATAGCCGCGACCAAAGCTCTTGAGGAGGCCTCTTATGAGATTCGTACTGAGGCATATAACGCAAACAATGCGCTTGCCGGAATAGTGAAAACAATGAAAACACCAAAACGTGTCATAACAGTTTGGGCTGAGAAGCGGGGCCCATTGGTTGTGGGGCACTATGAATATTCGTTCGGTGCCAAAGCGAGTAATAAATATGGGGGATACACTATGACAGCTGCAGGTGAAGTTATCCAAATGGCGGTCTGCTCGGTTAATGCTAATGGTAAACCTGTGGGCGCGGTCGCGATAAATATTGTAGTAGATGGGGAAGCAACGGGGTTGGAGTCACTAAAATCTCTGGAGATAGTTCGACGGTGGTTTCGTTCTCCGGTGATGATCGAATTAGACTTTCCCAAGGTAGTGTTATTAACTTTGTTACGAAAATCGGTGACTCAGAGAGTTCTTCCACTATTGTCTCATTGTTAATTGAACTTATTGTGTAAATACTAATATATTGAAATAAATTTAACTATGAACGAATCACCGCTTCCAATTGTCAATACCGATCCACCAACACTGTATCCAACTCTCAATACCACTCCACCAACACTGTATTCAACTCTCAATACCACTCCACCAACACTGTATTCAATTAACGAAAAAAGTTCAGATTTTAGGTTGAATAATATCGTCGCTATGCAGGATATTTTAGTTAGAGAATGTGCAAATAGAAAAAGACACTCTAATAAATATAGGCGCGCGGCAAACATAGCTGAAGCATCTAGTACGGTTCTGGCAAGTGTTTCTGTGTGTGTGGGGCGGGGACTGCTGCAACGCTATCTACAATTGTAATGATTCCACTTGCAGGGGTTTTGAGTGGAATTACCGTTTTATCTGGAACACTTTGTATGGTAATTAGGGCGGCGGGTGGAAAACTCGAGAAAAAAAGTAGAAAACATGATAGAATATCCGTTCTCGCTAGGTCTAAGAAAAATAGCATCGACGTTATGGTGTCCAAAGCGTTGGCCGATAAGAAAATATCAAATTTAGAGTTTGAATCCGGTGGAAGAAATGGGGAGATATGAAGAATTAAAAAATGATAGGATTAAGGATCAAGGCGCGCACCATGCCAAAAATTGAGTGTACTGATTGGGATAAATTTAGGGTAAAACTTGGAAATAAAGTCGGAGGAAATGTTACAGCACCATTATAAAATAATTAAAAATCAAAAAAAAATAAAAAAAAATATAAAATAAAATAAAAATAATAATAAAAAAAAAAAAATAAAAATAATAATTTAAAAAAAAAAAAAAAAATTCTTAATTTTATAATTTTCCTAATTTTTTCAAAATTATATTGGTGCAGTAAACAAATTTACATACCTATACAACATGTGTTTTTCACTGAGAAATTATCGCTCTGTTTACCTCGGCTATCAATTTACGCATGGGCCATAACCCGTGTAATTGAAACATTGTCGTTACAACATAAATTAATTACTATGTAATAATAGGGAGTGTTCATCTTTAAATTATTAAAAAAAAAATATAAAATTAATTATAAAATTAACAAAATAACGAACCATCACATGTTTTCTTTCGCCAATAGGTATTAATAAATAATTATAATATGCACACCATTTGTATGTTGTATAGGAAACTGATGAGTATATATATGTGTGTTTGACCTTACAACAATTGGTCTCATCTCGTGTGTGCTATGTTGTTGATCCGGTATGACGTCCGTCTCGTCTGTTTAATGGTAGCAGTCTATGCATATGTGTGTATTTGGCGATGTAATTGTGTAGCTCAAAGGTGCCGGCCTAAAAGATTTTCTGCCTAAGAGCTTTGCAATTTCGGAAACCAAATTCACACATAGGCTCGTCTTACTTCGCTGGTTTCTCTTAATAGAGGAATTGGCAATGGGGTTCAAGGCGACCCAGAATGTGAGCCAACAGATGCGTGGGCTTAAGAAAGGTCCCAACACCCCAGTGGCTGGGTGCCGGCTAGAAATCTGCCCAGTCGCTGGGGGTGTTGTGCACGAGTGGAGGCTTTTGCTATTTTTTTTTTTTAATTTTTACAAATTATTAATATCTTTATAAGCGATATCGTAGAAAATGTATATTCGTAAACGAATCGTTGGGTTTTAACAATTTTATATAATACACCTTAGTTTCATATCCGATACGCATTATCCGTCTTAATGTTTTGTATTTGCCTCTTGTATGGTTGACATAATTGCCGGTATAATATTGTAAATGCAACGTTTTTATCGGAGCGTAATAAATTACGCTGATATTTCATGTATTCGATATCGCCTAGTGTTCTCATTTTTATAGAATTTATATATAGGACTATAACCCCCGTATTCTTCGTAAAGTTCTTCAACACAGTTATTAAAAAATTTATAGTATATATTACAGTAGTATAGAGGGATTCAAAATGATACCACTATTACAGTGTGTTTATGTTTCATCCTGGAAGACGTAATCGTGTAATCTCTCTATAAAATGGACACCTAATTTACATGTTCATAACACGTGTAATTGGAACATTGTCGTCTGCTTATAACATAAATTAGTTCTGTTCAATAATTTTCAATTTCTTCTAATAATTTTCCAATTTCTTCGTTAAAAGCGATATTGTAGAAACGCATATCCGTAAACGATCTTTGATTTTAAACTGTTTTATAAAATTAGTTTGATAATGTTTCGGTAGTGTTTCTCCGATCCTATTTAGTCGCTTCATTATATAAATTTGATACTTATACCGGCGACATAATTGCCGGTATAATATTGTAAATGCAACGTTTTTATCGCAGCGTAATAAATTACGCTGATATTTCATGTATTCGATATCACATAGTATTGTCATTTTACCGTGTTTTAATACTGTAGAAACAACAGCGTAAAATCCTTCATCCAAATCATTATAAACGTCCAATTCGTTGTGTATTTTATTATCCATTTTGTTATAATATTTTATTATAACCTATTAAATTTATATGTTCAATTGGACGTGAAAACAACATGATGTATTTATGACAACGAGACAAAAATAAATCCTTTTTAAGAGTATAGTTTTATATGTTCAATTGGACGTGAAAACAACATGATGTATTTATGACACACATTTTGGATGTTTGTGGTTGGTGGGAGACAATTTCCTCGTTAACCAATTTTTGATTTTTCGGGGGGTGGTGGAGTAGTATAGAGGGTGGAGAAATGATGCCACCGTTAGGTGGTATCATTTTGACTCCCTCTATACTACTACATGTATATGAGTGCGCTGTAGTTGATCAGTAGCCGATTTCACCAAAATTGCAAAGTATATTTATCTTGCTAAGTACACTTTGAGGATAAGAAAAATCACAATTCGAATGGGACATTACATTGTACAATTGGATGTTATTGTTCACACATTTGAGTTTAAAGAAACTAAATGCTGCGGTCGCTAGCGCTCCCTCGCATTTAATTCCTTAAAATTTCAATATGGAAACAATACCGTATACATATATTTCATAATAATTGACTATTATAATGCTCAAAATCAAGCAGCTTGATTGTCTGAACCTGAGCTGAGCTACAGCTCAGGCTCAGACAATCAAATTGCTGGATTGCGAATTTGCAGACACGTTGATAATCTGGGCAAAATTAATGCAAGTGTTTAAGTATTATGCGTATCAAGGTGCATGGTCACGTGGTTAAAACAACAACAACAACAATAACTTCCAGAAGCGCCTCCGATTCAAAGTACGTGTTCTGTTATATGGTTCTTATTATGTAACGGATTTTAATGAAATATGGCGCAGCAAACACTTCTTGATAAGCTGCAGTTGGTGGTCTCGGTACTTTGGCACAAACCTCTATCGTTTTTGCGAAGAATCGATTTCCGTGTTTACTGTCAATACTGACAAGGAAATCGATTCTTCGCAAAAACAATATACGTATGTGCCGAAGTTCCGAGACCATCACATGCATGTCTTGAAGACGCGTTTGCTGCGTCATATTCCATCGAAATAATATGTACATTTGAGTGGACGCGCTTTCAACACTTTCAGACATTGTTGTTGTTGTGGTAACCACGTGATCATGTACCTTGTATATGTATGTGTGTAGGTCCGATGGCGAAGACCATCGATGACTTCTGGAGAATGGTTTGGCAGGAGGGGTCACAGGTCATCGTCATGCTGACCAGGCTGGTCGAGGCCACGGTGAGTGACCAATGCGATGGTGTATATTTTCCTAGTCCTCACAATCGCAACAATCAATCAATCAAATAAGGCGATCAATCCAATCAATCCAAGCAATTAATTAATCAATCAATCACTCAATAAGGCAATATATTATTCAGTCGGTCTGTTTTAATCAATCAATCCATCAATCAGTCAATGAGGCAACCAGTCATTCCGTCTGTCCGTTTCAACCAATCACTCAATAAATCAGCAAATAAGGCAATCAGTCATTCAGTCGGTCAGTTTCAAGCAATTCATCCATCAATCAATCAATCAATAAGAAAAACTGTCAGTCAATAAGGCAATGAGTCATTCAGACGATTTAATCCAATCAATCAATCATGCAGTCAGTGAATACATACATCATTAAATCAATCAATCAATCAATAAAGCAACCTGCATTCAGTCGATCAGCTTCAATAAACTATTCCAATCAGTGAATGCATCATTCAATCGATCAACCAATCAACCAATCAACCAATCAACCAATCAACCAACCAACCAACCAACCAACCAATCAACCTATCGCTCGTCAAATAACCAATCAATGAATCAAACATATGCTATACATGTTATAGCACACCAAGTGTGAGCAGTACTGGCCGAACCGTGGTACTGCGGATAACTATGGCGACGTGCGCGTGGCCTGTCATACCGAGGACCCGTATGCTGAATTCACCGTCAGAAGCTTCTCCGTTACCAAGGTAACGTATGAGTATACGTGATATGTCGATTTGTCGAACTCATAAGCTGAAGCATCGTGGGGAGCTTTTCTGTTACCATGGTACACTACAGCCTGTCAATCTTTGTCAATTGTTTCTATAGTTAATAGCTTGATTGGCTGGGCCAGTTTGCGCAACACGGTCAACCTTCGCAATCCGCCCAGTAGGAAATATACACCACAAGCTACACTAATCATACCATTCTGTCTCACTTTTTTTAATTTCAAAATATTTAAATGTTGTGCTTGAAAGCTAACATCTTGATTGGCTGAGCGTGAGCTGTAGAGCAGCTCATGCTCAGCGAATCAAAATGTTTCATTGCTAGATGAGCTTGCTAATAGATGTTCAGAAACGTTCACATCTGTACCAGTTTAACGCTGGCGGTTGTGTAGCGTAACACTGTATGTTGTATATAGAGCACTATGGTAACGTAATAGTGTACGTTGTGTGTAAAATACGTACAGTCATGCCGATTTATCGAGCACGTATTCTAAGCACCGCGTCAGGAGCTTTTCAGTTACCAAGGTAACGTACATGTACATGCAAAATTGTATGTAAAGCACGTATTTGTCAGTTAAGGTATTAGGTCATAGATCGATTCACTGGACTTCAATGATAATTGCTTCATAAGAGTGATGTGATATATGAATATAACATATGTGAATATTGTCTTGTTACTGTATACAATATGGAGCATTGAGTTGTCATCTCCGCCATCTTTGTATGTACAAGCGATCCAACAGTTTCACCGCTTCGCTTCCACAGACACTACTGTCTGTTTCACGAAAGCTGCCCAAATTTTACGGCCATATAGACAATTAAAAAACAAGACTTCTTTTGATAATATTAAATTAAAGGAAAAATTGAGAATGAGCCTTCTTTTTATTTCGTGAAATTTGGTCAAATATTGATTTTATTACGAAAAATTGATTTCTCTATGGGAATTTAACATGGGGGAAAAAAAGATAAAGGAGTGTGGGAGGAGCTAAAAAAATAATTTTTGTTGGAAATTGACTCCGAAACCTAGCTAGATAGCTTGGAAATGATCTAACTAAGAAAACAAAAGTTAAATTTTGAAAATCGGTCCAATATTTCTGAAATTCAAAAAAATTTCCCCATGTTAAATCCCCATAGACATCTTCACTCCGTGAAGATGTCTATGGGGATTTAACATGGGGAAATTTTGTTTTCGCAATAAAATCAATATTTGACAAAATTTCACGAAATGAAAAGAAGGCTCATTCTTAATTTTTCCTTTAATTTAATATTATCGAAAGAAATCTTGTTTTTGAATTGTTTATATAGCCGTAAAATTTGGGCAGCTTTCGTGAAACAGACAGTAGATTGGTAATCTATTTATCAGGCAACGTTTTTACGATAAACAATAGTCAAAAGTAACTTTTTTTTATTGTAAAACGTTGTCTCAGGCATTAACTTGATACGATATCCGGGTTACAACGAATTCAAAACTGACGTATCATTATTCAGACGGCGTCACCTGCCGTCTGAATAATGATACGTCAGTTTTCAATTCGTTGTAACCCGGATATTCGTATCAAGTTAATGCCTGATACAACATGATATCAGTTGTATCCTTCTTATGTAAAGTCAATGGAAATCTAATATAAAACAACTACTCTTAAACCGATAGCTACTTACACATATAAAGCATAATATATTATACATGTGTTCAATAAGTCTTTATGCAGATGCTGCCATCAAGGAATTCACACCATAAAATAATACGCACATGTACAATTTGGAGACGTAAATATACATTATGTGCTATATCAAAATTGGTTAGTTATCTGGTTACATTTGTATTGGTACATGTAGCAATATCTGCATAAATACTTACTGATCGCATCCATATGGTTTATTTATGTAAGTAGCTATTGTTTTATTAGTATGTTTTCATTATATTTCCATAGACTTTACATGGGGCCACAAGAAGGTACAACTTCCGTAAACAACCATGCAATGAAAAGCTCAAGTGGATGGTTGACTTTCATTGTGGGGTGTATTATATCATCTTTCATTTAAATAATACTACACCAGGAATTCACTGCTGGAATACACAGAGTGACGTGGTTTATTATATCATGTTTAAATAATTATATTCCAGGACTACACAGTCAGGCAACTTCCTAGTATAGTAAACACGGCAAACGGGAATATTGGGGTCACATCTAGTATGCACAAACTGTTCTTTATAAATAGGACTTAACTCTTACAATGCTGAATTACATTTTGTCATCTGCTGTCTATCTTATAATTTCCATTTTGTCACAGCAAAAACATGTTTTGAAAACAATTTAGAATAATTTCCGATGCAAATGATTCTGAAGTACTGTCAAACCATGTGTTCATTGAAAATAAAATAAAATACAAAACAACAGCAGATGACTATGTTTGTTTCTCGCATGCGAAGGGTTAAATAGGTTTATACTTGTGAAACTATTTCACCAGTTTTAAACATGATAGTGCAGATATAATCATTGCAGCCTATGCTCAATTAATGTAAATCCGACAACATTGTTAACGTGAAATTTACAGACTGTCATCAGTTTGCACTTACGAACATTTTAGTCGTACGAAGTTTACTGAAACGGCCACCCAGGTCTCCAGTCGGTATTCCGGTAGGGATGAACCCCGATCGTTAATTTACCCATCGCGTGCACCCACCTGCCACACACCCAGTAAGGATGAAACCCGATCGTTAAATTACCCATCGCGTGCTGCTACGCCTTATGTATTTAATTACATCTCAACTGTATATGTGATACGGAACAGTTATATACAGCGGAACGTCTCTAAACCGGACACAAAGAAAAAACATTTGATCTAATATTTTGATATGTTTCTTGGTCATTTATCTCAGGCGATACTGTTTTTCCGTGATCGCATAGCACGTAACTATGGCTCTGAATGATCGTACGAAGTTTACTAAAACGGCCCCCAGGTCTCCAGTCGGTATTCCGGTAGGGATGAACCTCGATCGTTAATTTACCCATCGCGTGCACCCACATGCCACACACCCAGTAAGGATGAATCCCGATCGTTAAATTACCCATCGCGTGCTGCTACGCCTTATGTATTTAATTACATCTCAACTGTATATGTGATACGGAACAGTTATATACAGCGGAACCTCTCTAAACCGGACACAAAGAAAACACATGTGATCTATTTTTGATATGTTTCTTGGTTATTTATCTGAGGCGATACTGTTTCTTCGTGATCGCATAGCACGTAACTATGGCTCGGAATGATCAAATGCCTGATTTACAGTGAAAGCTCCCTAAGCCGGACACCCTGGGATCAAGGGTGTCCGGAGTTTAGAGGGATTTCATTGTAATATACATTCGCAAATACAATTAAACCGAATTATCAAATGTCTCCGTTAACAATGTAAAGAACCACTGTTACATGTATAGCCCCTACTACATGTATCAGTATTGTCAATTATATTTTGATATACCAGATACATGCATCAGTAGTGGCACTTATATTTAGATATACCAGATACATGTATCAGTAGTGGCAATTCAATGTTGATACATCAGATACATGCATCAGTAGTGGCACTTCTATTTTGATATACCAGAAACATACATCAATAGTGGCAATTCAATGTTGATACATCAGATACATGCATCAGTAGTGGCACTTCTATTTTGATAAACCAGATACATGTACATGTATCAGTAGTGGCAATTCAATGTTGATACATCAGATACATGCATCAGTAGTGGCACTTCTATTTTGATATACCAGATACATGCATCAATAGTGGCAATTCAATGTTGATACATCAGATACATGCATCAGTAGTGGCACTTCTATTTTGATAAACCAGATACATGTACATGTATCAGTAGTGGCAATTCAATGTTGATACACCAGATACATCCATCAGTAGTGGCACTTCTATTTTGATAAACCAGATACATGTATCAGTAGTGGCAATTCAATGTTGATACATCAGATACATGCATCAGTAGTGGCACTTCTATTTTGATATACCAGATACATGTACATGTATCAGTAGTGGAAATTCAATGTGATACATACATACATGCATCAGTAGTGGCACTTCTATTTTGATATACCAGATACATGCATCAATAGTGGCAATTCAATGTTGATACATCAGATTCATGCATCAGTAGTGGCACTTCTATTTTGATAAACCAGATACATGTACATGTATCAGTAGTGGCAATTCAATGTTGATACACCAGATACATGCATCAGTAGTGGCACTTCTATTTTGATAAACCAGATACATGTATCAATAGTGGCAATTCAATTTGGATATACCAGATACATGTATCACTAGTGGCAATTCAATGTTGATACATCAGATACATGTCTCAGTAGTGGCAATTAAACTTTAATACACCAGATACATGTATCAGTAGCGGCAATTCAATTTTGATAAACATATACATGTATCAGTATTGGCTATTCAATGTTGCTACAGCTCAGGCTCAGTCAATCAAACTGCTTGATGCCAGTTCAGAGTGTCAATGGCTGTTCAGAAACGTTCCAATCTGGGCAAGATTAATGCTGGCGGTTGTGTATTTACGTAAAGCATCGAGTTGAGATTGCCAATAGATGTTCAGAAATGTTGACATATGGGCAAGACTAACCCAGGCGTTTTGTTTATTTACGTAAAGCAGCGAGTTCAGATTATCAAGAGATGTTCAGAAATGTTAACAGTTAACATCTGGCCAATACTAACTCAGGCGTTTTGTTTGTTTACGTAAAGCAGCGAGTTCAGATTATCAATAGATGTTCAGAAACGTTAACAGCTAATAACCAGATGACAAGAATAACGCAGGTGTGTTTGTGTGTTTACGTACAGCAGCGAGTTCAGATTATCAATATGTGTTCAGAAACGTTAACAGTTAACATATGGTCAAGACTAACCCAGACATGTTTTGTGTGTCTACGTAAAGCAGCGAGTTCAGATTACCAATATGTGTTCAGAAACGTTAAAAGTTAACCAGATGGCAAGAGTAACGTAAGCGTTTTTCTTTATTTACGTAAAGCATCGGGTTCAGATTACCAATATATGTTCAGAAACGTTAACAGTTAACATATGGCCACAAATAACCCAGGCGTTTTGTTTGTTTACGTAAAGCAGCCAGTTCAGATTATCAATATACACGTATGTTCAGAAACGTTAACAGTTAACATGTGAGCAAGACTAACGCATGCGTTTTGTTAATTTACGTACAGCAGCGAGTTCAGATTATCAATAGATGTTCAGAAACGTTAACAGTTAACATCTGGGCAAGACTAACGCAGGCGTTTTGTTAATTTACATAAAGTAGCGAGTTCAGATTATCAATAGGTGTTCAGAAATGTTAACAGTTAACCAAATGGCAAGAATAACGCAGGCGTTTTGTTTGGTTACGTAAAGCAGCGAGTTCAGATTATCAATATGTGTTCAGAAACGTTAACAGTTAACTAGATGGCAAGACAAACCCAGGCGTTTTTGTTTATTCACGTAAAGCAGCGAGTTCAGAAAATCTGTTCAGAAACGTTGTCATCTGGGCAATATTAACGGAGACGATTGTGTAGTGCCATATTAATATTTTAATCAGAATTTCATATTGAATGACAATTGTATGTGCGAATGTATATTACAAAGAAATTTCTCTAAACCGGACACCCTGTGAGATCCCAGGGTGTCCGGCTTAGGGAGCTTTCATTGTGAATCAGGCATTTGATCATTCTGAGCCATAGTTGTGTGCTATGCGATCACGAAAAAACAGTATCGCCTGAGATAAATGACCAATAATCTTATCAAAAATAGATCACATGTGCTTTCTTTGTGTCCGGTTTAGAGAGGTTCCACTTTACATAACTGTTCCGTATCACATGCTGTACAGTTAATGAGATGTAATTAAATACATAAGGCCATAAAAAATACGTTGGTTCTCAGATATCGCCGAGTCAGAAGTAACCCTGCGCGTCGAGAATGTTATCGTCATGTAGAAATAAAATCGTACTGTAAATTCGCCACATGATATAAAAAACACTATCATGGGCAAACAATAAAGTTATTTCATGGTAATTTGAGGAACTGTCATAGTCAAAACTATTGCCCCGAGGTGCTGTTGACGACGCGAGGTACTATTGCCCTGCGGCACCAAGGGACAATAAGTTTTGACTGTTCCGCGAATGACCATGAAATAACTGTATTATTTCTCAACCTGTAACAGTACATGCGACACAATTTTATAACGTAATATTCATGACGTCATGATTTTCAGTTGTGAAATAGTTTTGAGTATTCCATGGGCCCGCGGAACTATTCCCCAGGCACGTGGAACTATTGTCCAGGCACCTGAAAACCCAGTGAATTAGTCAAAACTATGGAATATCAACTTATATAGGCAGTTGGGTAATAATACATTTTATGTTCAACACAGGGTCTTGAAACTCGGAAGTTACACCACGTCCATTTCACGGCTTGGCCAGACAAAGGGGTCCCTGATGACGTCACTGGGTTAATCGAGTTCAGACAGAAGGTGAATAACCTACAGACTCGACTGGATGTGCCACTGATCGTCCATTGCAGGTAATTCCCACGTGCTTAAACGAACTCCCAATAAAAGTATTATAAGTACTGTACCAATTCAATGCCAGAATATACTTCTCCAACTGTAAACAAAATGTGATCAAATGTTCACGTACATACTATTATATATTGTGTTAAACAAATTGTATTATGCAGTATCGCTATACCAGTATGTACCAGTAAGGTTAATTTTTAAAGAAAAAATGTGTTCTTAAATGGTCATACTATACTCAATGTTTCCATAATATAGAAACGTTTAAGTAATATAAATAGAAGATATTACATCGTACACATTTGAATAGCGTGAAATTATACACGAGTGTACGTCGGCTTCCGCGTAAACAACGAGAAAGCGAAGCGAAAATATTTATATGTAAAATGTTTTAAATTTATAATGAACATCTCATGGTTAATGGAATAGTCTAAAATATAACATGGAAGATTCCATCTCAGTTACTTGGTGTTTCCATCTCAGTTACTTCATGTTGAAAGGGTTATAATGAATACAAGTGCAGGAGGCAACTACTAAACTAAGCAAAGCAATATACGCCCGATGGTAGCTTTGAATGACACATTGACATTTAATATATTCGCTTAACAAGGGTTGATTGTCAAACATATAAGCCATTCCCCCCCCCCCTTTCAAAACGACACGCAGTGGTGCCACAATGTGCATAGTGACCTCAAAATCAAACGTTTGATTTTCCTAGCACCAACTGTTCTTGAGTTATTGAGCCGAGCTCGTTTTAATGTCCAATGTCACCCCGCGACATTGACCTTTGACCTACTGACCGCAAATCAATAGGTGTCATCTGCTGGTCATGACTAACTTGAAAACCAATACTGGACATCCTAGGTCATGGCGTTCTCGAGTTATAGAGCGGGAACTGTTGTATTATCTAAAGTCACCGTGATGTTGACCTTTGACACACTGTAGTCAAGTCAAATTGGTCATACACTGGTCGTTACAGATCAGCATACCAAGTTTGAGGATCCTATGTCAAGATTATTTTGAGTGCAAACCAAATCGCTAACAGACGGACAGACGATACGCACCATAACATGATACGCCCCAATTGCTGTCTGAAATCAGCTGGAATAGCTCAGTGGGTAGAGCATCGGACCTAAATAGTCGGTATCGACATGCAAGGTCATCGAGCCAGTGCCGTCGTTAAATCAAAGCATTTACATTTACCTTGTCTGCATGCGTGGCATGACTTTCAAATAACCCGGCAAATATGCCTGCTCTAGTCTGTTTTATTTTATCGCACTGTTATCCCCCATTCGAATGCTCATGGGACATATTCGTCTGGACAATATATTATTAATTTTTCTTCGAGTTTTTGTAACATGTGACACATTCGTTTTTGTTGCAAGGGGTAGTGATGCAGGAATATATCACGCGGGTGATATATTCGTTTCTGTGACATATAAGGTTCAACATCTGTCGGCTTCCGTGTAAACAACGAGAAAGCGAAGTGAATTTATTTATATGTGTAATTTAATTTGCAGGAAATGAAGAACGACAGTGTGAATATCTGAAACATCATCTGAGCTAACGTGCCTCAGATGTCCAATATGTTGTTTTCATTTCATACACAGTAAATTACATACAGTGGAACCTCTCTAAATCCGACAAGTGAGTTGTGCTTAACTTTGATATGTTTCATTTATATTTATCTCCACATCCGTAAAGCATCCACGCTTGTCTTGAAGTAGTCATCTGTCTGTTTTACTGTGGAGCCTCTCTAAACCGGACACCCAGTATATCTATCAACCGCAGACTATTATTATTTACATGTAATAACAGAAACTGTGAGACACAGGGAATATAACTTGCATTAGCATAAGTTGGCAGTTTCGCTAAACATGTACCAGTAAGGACAACATTGTCACATTATTTTGCTTTTTGTTGTGAAATAATAATAATGTGCCACATTTAGAATGACGTTCCCATTACAATAAACGCTAGTGTAAAATTTTAAAATTTTAAAATAAATTTAAACCAATTTAACCACCATTTAAAAACAAGTGTATAATATTGAAAAATCACTGGCGTTGCAATATTATAAAAACATATGTTTCGACATTGCACATCAAAAATATAGATAAATAATGAATAGTAATATCCGTTAACAGTTTAAGGAAACACGGTTATCGCGCATAATATCAGTGTGGAACTTTACGTCTGATATTAAATATATAATACATTGTACTGCCAATCAAGGGGTGGGGTAATGGTGAATGAATGTTTATTTTGCAAGAAAATGTCTCAGATGATGTATCTGATATAAAGATCATATTGTACCTACTGAGTGGGCATGTGCATGTACCTGTAAAGTGGTTGTGTCAAAGAAGCGTTTCACAAAAATAGTCGAGATATATCAATGAGTATTGTATTAATACAGCCGCAACTTGTTATTGGTCATAAACACGTGTGTGTCGGCTAATTATCGCATTTGAATATTAATTCGGGGAAATTCCATGCTCAATTTAACTTGGCAGTATCTGGAAAAACACGTAATTCCTCACGTTACCGCTTGCTGCAGATAAGACAAAACGATAAACTAATTTGAAATGCTTCAAATGCTTTATTACAAGATGTGGTCAGCATTGCACACTTCTATATAGTCGCCATATTAACATTGTAAGGGACATGCACACTCAGTAGGCACAAACTGTTCCTTATATCCAATACATCATCTGAGACATTTTCTGGCAAAACAAACATTAATTCAACGTTACCCCACGTATTGATTACCATTTGTATACATTTTATATCAGACGTAAATTTCCACACTGATATCTGGGGCGATAACCGTGTTTCCTTAAAATGTTACCGGACATTACTATTTATTCTATGTATTTATGTTTTGATCTGCAATAATCATACTTTAAAATATGTCGAAAATATAATTTTTTCAGGTGACGCATTTAATTAGTATAAATAACTAAAAAATACCGTGCCTCATTTGCATATGAAAATAGCGTTGATGTAGTGTTTTGTCAAAGCAAGGCACGTGCCACGTGGGAAATATGGGAAATATGACTCTTTTTTATCACGCTATTTATTTTTTTGATAATATTCTGTTTTTCTTTTTTTTTTACATTCTCAGATCACTCACAGGGGCAACTATATTCAGAAAACCAATACAAATCTTCAGTTAAATGCTTTTTCCTAACTCAATACCCCACTTTCCAACCTCATCTAAGACACAGTACCTTTAAACATGTAGACTGTAGTTACTGAACAATGTATGCAAATAGCTATATATCGGATGCGGATCGTGTTTACGTGGGTTAAACATGTAGACTGTAGTTACTGAACAATGTATGCAAATAGCTATATATCGGATTGCGGATCGTGTTTATGTGGGTTAAACATGTAGACTGTAGTTACTGAACAATGTATGCAAATAGCTATATATCGGATTGCGGATCGTGTTTACGTTAAACATGTAGACTGTAGTTACTGTATACGTGGGTTAAACATGTAGACTGTAGTTACTGTATACGTGGGTTCGTTCCGGTTCGTGAAAACAGAAAACTAAGCCAACGACTGTATGTGATCAGCGTTGCCCCAGATCAGCCTGCGCATCCGCGCAGTCTGATCTGGGGCTACGCGGATCGCCATTCCGTTAAACCCACGAATGAGCCGCGCAGTCTTATCAGGGCCTATGCTGATCGCCATTCCGTTAAACCCACGAATGAGCCGCGCAGTCTGATCAGAGGCTATGCTGATCGCCATTCCGTTAAACCCACGAATGAGCCGCGCAGTCTGATCAGGGGCTATGCTGATCGCCATTCCGTTAAGCAATGACTTATTGTTTGCATAAAATGACTTTTCCCAGCGTAATAAGCTCTAAAAATCTCATTACTCTAGCGTAATGTATGTACAAAGGAAACTGCTACCGAAAACATGTTATATGTTGTAACATCAGTATTATGTTATGTTATATTTTATGATCAGTATAGCTTCAATGATGATACTATGATGCTGTGTTTATGCAATACATATAATGTAACATTTCTGTTGCCTTAATATGATACACATGTACACGAGGTACATGTATGTGTTAAACTCGTTAACTGGTTTCATAAGAACGCTGTATAGCATAGCTTCACACGAAATTAGTATAATAGTTACTCGATTCATAAATATCAAATTAAATGGCTAGTCATGTCAGAGTCTCTATATATTAAAGGTACATGCCCACTCAGTAGGCACAAAGAACATGTTGTGCCGTCCCGGCTGTTTAAGCTCGCGCATTGATTTACACTGCTATTTCGTGAATTAGTTGATGGATCAGTAAATTGTTTAAATGAGTACAACTTTACCTCATTACTCTGTGACTGTGACTGGATAAATTAGGCTGCTGGGTTTTGAGACCAGTGTAGATTCTGATCAGCTTGTGCATCATACTAACGCCGATCATACTTCTAACAAGCAATACAAATCGTTATCAGACTTCATGAATGTGCTACATGTATTTGATGCCACAAATGCCACAACCCGATTTCTCCAGTCACAGCCACATACACAACCACCTGCGTTAATATTTTGCATTACAGTTGATTGGCTGAGCCTGAGTTATAATCACACCTCATTCTCAGCTAATCGAGCTAGTGTTCAAGAACAATATCCAAGTATTTGGAAATAAAACAAATTTTGGCAAATTCATGCTCAGCCAATCAAGCTACTTGTATTTTGGAATCACAAAACAATACAAACACCGGCAGAATTAACGCAGGTGGTGAAGTGTACAATCCTCAATGTAACGCACGAACGATAACTGTTTCAGTGCGGGTATCGGCAGGACTGGCACGTTTATCGCCCTTGACACGCTAACGCGATCGGGCGAAGACGAAGGGACAGTGGATATATTTGGTTGTGTGATCGCCATGAGGGGTCAGAGGGTCATCCTCGTCCAGACGGACGTAAGGGCCATTTTACAATTATAGTAATACACTTACATGTATGTGGCAAGCCAAATGCACAATACTTAGTGTGCATTTGGATGTCATAGTGACAAGTGGCAAAAACAGTAATATATACTAATAAAAAGATGCTACCATTCTATAATAACAGTAAATAAAGTACAGAAAGTACTGACATATGTTATCTCCACAAACAGTGATCGGCAATAATTATATCACGGTTCGTCCGCATGTACGAGGAGATAATTCGCGAGCTTTACCGAGTGGATTATCGATCGTGCATGCGGAGAAACGTGATATAACTGTGTTATCACATCCACATGTCCATGCATTGCCCATGTGATGTATAAATGTAGAAACAAAACTCTAACTTGTATCAAAGATGTGATTATATAATTTATCTAACACATTTTGTAAATTAGATATCACGTATGTGTAATAACACCACGTCACTCTAACTACGTAACTATTCGTATTATGCGCCAATGTTTTGTCAAATAAATAAAATGTAGACGCTCCCAATGACGTCCTAATCGCGTGACAAAGCTATGATGTTTTCACGATTATAGATGACGTCAGCATGGTATAAACGTCATTAACAGCCTTTTGTGTCCGCATTTACACAGCACATGGGCCATTTATGGGCATGAGGATGTGATAACACAGTTATATCACGTTCGTCCGCATGTACGATCGATGATCCACTCCCTAAGCTCGCATATTATCTCCACGTACATCCGGATGGACCGTTATCTAACTGTGGCTTATTTTGTGAGAATGTGCTTCCGTTTGATATTAGCCAGTGCTTAGAAATAACAGGAATAATGTATAGTTTAATATAGTAGGTTGATTGATTCTTACTAGAGGCTTGGTGAATTAACTCTGCAGGACTCGTTTCGTGAATCTCACATGAAATGGAACGAGTTTAAGACCCCCTTTTTAAACAATTGTAATAATGCACGTATATATATGACAAGCCACATGAACAATCATTCCCCAAACCCATGTGAATTTGATGAATTGTTATGCATTTGAATGACATACAAGTAGCAAAATATGTAATAATATTGTATATTATTATACCTGATTGCTATTGCTAGGCGATGCATTGGTCAAGTTCATATTACGTGATAAAGATATTCTACCGTGTCACCCACTTCACAAAGCAGCGGGAAATATTAGAGGGGAATATTACAATATTACCCTCCAGTTCCGATAATACCCGAAACATACTGACGGAAACGTATTCGATTATTGCGGACGTATTCGCGCCTATTGGCCATGCGAGTACGTCCGCGGACGTATTAGCTCGTGTGGACATATTCGCACAGCTCAAGCCTCGTCTAACCGATGGTTATTTGTATGTGCAGGAACAATACGAGTATTTACACCACGCCGTTGTTCATTCCCTCACGTTTGGTTGCCGAAGTATTCCCGCGGAGGAAATGTCGCAGCGCTATGCCGAGCTACTTTCAGAACAACCCGGTGGCCTGAGGCAACTGGATACTCGGTTTGAGGTAATCATTTGGGACTGTGACTGGAGAAATAGAGCTTATGGGGTTTGTGACCTGTGTAGATCCTGGTCAAAGATATGTATCACATTCCTCCCGTAGCCTATTAATGATCTTTATTGCTTGTCAGTAGCATGGTGTGTGTTTCGCTCAGAGAATGGAGAACAGTGCAGATTCTGATCAGACTGTGCGGATGCACAGGCTGATCTGAATATACACTGGTCGCAAAACCCATAAGCCTCATTTGTCCAGTCAGAGCCACATATATGTACCGTTTGTCTATGAACACCAGTCTACATGTATATGTGTAATTAATATACAGTTATAATTCACATCTTGAATTCAAATACATGTATTAGTCTATTAAAAAATCCATTATGTGAACTAATCCGACTTGTTTGGCCCACACCGTATCGTGCACATATTCGTTTAAATGTACTACCATCAGAAACGCCCTTTTAAATTACGATACTATTACGTGATTGGCATTTTGACACCGAATCGATCGTGCACAAGAGGTAACATGGTGCGCGTCATGTGAAAGTACATCAACAATGCGTCACCTCTGGTCATTAATATAACGTTGTACGTATTAATGTGAGCTACCCAACATATACATATATGTATTATAGGATGTTATAGTTCGCCCTACTTTATAAGCCAATCGCTGGTCAGCAATGCCCTTCATTTATTTCACATATGGCAACTTTTTACCACAATAAGTTACATATTACCATTATTTAATCATTAACTATTCGACAGGAAATAGAAAATGAATACTCGGATGGGACATTTCATTATACACTTGGCTGAATTATACGTATGTTATTGTTCACATATTTATATTTTTCAGGAACTAAATGCTGCGATCGCTGGCGCTGCCCCGCATTTAATTCTTTAAAAATCCAATATGTGAACAATGACTTATAGTGCAGCGGATTACCTAAGAAATTCTAACCTATTGTGCACTTTTTGATAAAAGCACCAAACTTGGCACAGAGTTAGACCAATGTATTATGAACAAATTTGGATGTGGAGCCATCGGCCCACTGCGCCCTGGTGGCTGTGGCGGCCATTTTCCAAAATGGCCGCCATGTGACTGCCGAGGAAGCCTTATCCCTAGATGAATGAGAAGTACTGAGTAACTCAGCAGTAAAATGATTTGAAATACCACACACAAATGTTCATCACGATGAGACAATGTGTCGCGTACATGACACGTGTCCCTACACCCAAGGTCAAGGTCAGACTTGGAGGTCAAAGGTCAAATTTAGGTCAAATTTAGGTCAAATTTCATTTTTCATCAAAGGCAGTCGTGTAATATATCAAATCGAAGGTATTAATGAGCTGATGGCTCTGACATCACAATCATCATCATCACTTTGTCACAATTGGATCATTATGTCATCCAAGATGGCCGCCAAAAGGTGATACTTTTCTTTAAAAATGTATGATACTTTGTCAAAGCAATGTGCGGGGGTATGAATCACCTTCAGTGATAGGTCTACTTTTTATTCTGTAGGGTTGTGCAAACATTTTGTTGCATGTTGCTGCTAAATATCATAGCTATTCTTGGAAATTGTCCACGACAATTAAGATGTCAATTAACATGTAGTAATCCTTTCAACCGAGTAAGGAGCCGTCTCATCAGGATCTGCACTATTTGCAGTTATTATTTTAAATAATCAGAAAACAACCCTTTTGATGAATGGACTGACCCAACTGTTGTAAGTTCTTTGAATATGATTGGCCTGACATTGAATATAGAATACTCCATTAATATATTCAGGGTTGAAAGGGTTACCACAATTATGCTAATCATATTGATAATATAACAAAAGTAACATAACCAGGTAGTAATGATTCTAGTGGCTTGTTTTTATCAGATCAACCGTGGGTATTTGAAAGGTTATACTTCTGTCGTCAAACGACACCGCTAAATTCAATTTTCATGTTAATCAACAAATAATCTGCTCAATGCAATATCCAGATACGTTCACTGTTTCACATTCCCTCTGTACTGTCTGGAAGAGTTCAGAATTTTTAGCTGAGTTTGCGAGTTCAGTTCCGAGAGCAGTCCCCATCACAAGCACACAGTGGTGTGCAATCCAGCCTGGCCTTCTTGCACTTGCACCTTTTGATGCAGCCCTTCTTGCATTTGCAGGAGACAAGCTCCTGGCAGACCTTGGATGCCTCGGGGAGCGTTGTCCAGAGAGGTTCGTACAGTCCGCTGGTCTTGACCCAACCCCAGTCGGTTGGTGATGGCAGTGTTGGTGCAGGAACCAAGGCCTGACCCCAGACATGTCCGCCCTGGTATATTGCTCGTCGGACGTGCTGCTTCATTGGGCTGCTCTTGTTGGCGGAATCAGTTGAACATTACTCTTCTTTGCAAATAGTTTGCAGCGTGCCTTGTTGATATCGGTTGCAGTGCTTGTTCTGTCGTAAAGCAGGATGACAAACCGCTCAATGGTGTGCATGGCATCTTCATCAATCTGATCCGGTGCAGTGGAGAGGTAAGTGAGAGTCTGTGTCAGCTGAGGTAGCGCTGTCCATACTGCCCATGCTGTCCTCTTGCCATGTCCGGCGAAGCAGGAGACTGTGTCGCAGCCTGTCAACGCATGAAACATCGGTAGTGCCTGTGACTTCTCAGGGCCTAGATCCCGTGCCATCTCATGGGCTGCCAAGAACCGGAAAGACTTGCCCGTCCCGAAGGACACCCACACTTCAGCTTCTTCCTCCAGGGTGTGTGCCAGAGCCACTGCTAGGACAACAACATCAGTGTCAACTGTGCGAATGAGGATCTTCTTGTGGCCATTATGAACGGCGTGGGCGGCATGCAACATTATGCGGTTGTCTGCTTCTTCGTGGTTGCAAGGAGCCAGGGTGGCAGTATCTAGGAGCGGTGGCTTGCTCAAGACACTATCTTCTTCAGTGATGATTAGCTCCTTGTCTGCAAGCTGGAATGAATCGTGGAGGACGCGAGAAAGGAAGCTGAACAGCTCTGTCTTGTTCTCGTCGACTCTCAGGAAGTTGGCCCAGTTCCCGGGGAGCGTTGCGCCACCCACCACCCGTCTTCTCAATCCTTTTCCGCGCTTGGCCCTTGCTGTTCCCTTCAACGAGTCTGAATTGTAGCGATCCCAAACCAGGTCCAGTCGCGTTGCTTGATGGAGTTTTGACAGTATGTAGGGCACGAAGACCTGCTGTGCATACTCATTGAAGCATTTTGCTGTAGCTGGCTTGAGCATCTGGATGATGACTGCTCCAGATGCAGGACGGTTGCCCAGTAGTGGAACTGGGGGCAGGTCTCCACCTTTTGCTGGCACCAATCGTCAAACTCAAGCAGCTCATTGCGGGCGTCACCCAGCTGGTCAAGGTATTGGTTGTAGGCAATGTGCTGCAGGGTGAAGAGGGCTGCCGCTGTCACTTGATGAGCCCTCCTGGTTCGACTGACATGGGATGCCCGCAGGAAGGAGTCCGCTGTCCGGCACTGGTGATCTCTGCCTGAACCAGGGCTTGCACCCATCCGCTCCCTTGCAACCAGTCACCAACGGTCTTCAATGCTGCCATCTCGATATGAAGACCGCCGAAGAGGACAAAAAACTTCTTTTCACCATACTCCAGTGGCCACTTCCACTGGATTTGCTTTGCCAAAGCAAACAGCGGCTGGTCGAATGTGACCACTGGCGTCTGGCCAGGGTTGAGATGTTCCACTGCATTCATGACCAGATCCATGGAGTGCTTGATCATAGCCACGGTGTTGGCGCTCTCCAGGAATAGTGGGAGCAGTGCTGTGTGACAGATTGGCCGACTGGCTAGCATGTCCTGCTGGCTTGCGTGGTATGCAGCCCATGAAATGTTCTCAACTGGAGAAGGTTCTTGTAGGGCGACTTGGTGCGTTGCAGCCAGAGATGCTCTCCTTCAGCATGTTGCTTGAGACGATTGTTGTTGCTCAGGGATGTAACGCTGGATGCTGGCATGGGGGTGTTCTTGATACTGCCGGTGACGGATGGGACGTCTGTATAGTAGTGCGGCAATCGATCAACTGTTTTCAGACCTCTTTCGTTTGGCCCGCCGAGGATGATGATACTGCGATCGATGCCGGCCCCAGGGAACGCAGGGTGTTGTATGAGGGAAATAGCAGTCCCATGGAATGACTGTTTTGCTGTGGTGGAACTGGTTGGGTTGTGGTCAATATTGTCTACAGCGGAAGTCGTGAAGACTCTGCCTCTCATCTTGGGACGGCAAACTACTTGCTCCTGGTGGTAGAGGCGGCAGGCACTGTTCCCCAGCTGTGTAGAGACGGACAGGACCCGGTCATAGGAGACAGAAATCCCCATGTGTGCCAGCCTGTCGACGAGCTCTCTTGCGCGTATGTGCATGTAGCTGAGGCCGATGTAGACGGGAACTGGCGTCTCTGTGTGGTGGCGTGTCTGACTGTGTGAGTTGTACTGCCTGTGTAACAGAAAATGTGTGTGTACAACGACTGATATGACATCACAATAACAGTTACCACAGGTTTTACTAGACAAATTCCACCAAATATTAGTCTATGAACACCTGTGATTGATAGGAATATGTTTTAACTAACAGTTTGTCATCAGACGAAGACAGTAGGATTAGTATGTTATTAAAAGTGTTGCAACATATGTGTGTTATAAGTACCCCAGACATTAATAAGTAAAATCAGGTCTGTCCTAAATCTATACGATCAAACAGTCGGGCGATCAACATCTACATCGCCCACCAAACGCCCAGGAAGTTATAATACTGCCCTAATAATGCAAATGGCAGTGTATGCAAAAGCACCACGTTGATATATTTGCAAAACATTGAAAATAAGCACTTATGTTCTAAATCTGGTAAAAACTGACTTTGACCAATTTGCACTCACTGTCTTTTGCCTTAGCAGGGCAGAATACATGTAGTGCTATACCTGTCGCAGCCCGTCGGTGTTTTAAGCTGTTGAACTTGAGGAGCTGGGCGATGGTCAGTGCCGCTGGCGTTGCGCTGTCACTCTGGTGCTTGATACTGGGACCTTCCAAGATCATATTGACCAAGGCAAGCAGCATGGGTGGCACAGAGTCCTGTTGGCATCCGGCAGGAACCAATTGAACTCCTTGGCATCTCCGACGATGTGGCGTCTCACAATTTGGGCAGCACGCGCCAAGTGGACAGCATCAAGGTCTCTGTCCAGTTCACAAGCTTTTGCCAGGGCATCGCCGAGGTCTTCATTGACTGAGTATCGGCACGTGAACACATCAACTATATTCAGCATTTATCAGGTATCAGAACTAAAAGGAAGATGCCATTTTGTTGTTAAGGAGTTTGAACTATTCACATGTTTGTAATTAGCATATAAAAGTGGATAGAACATGGCTGATTACCTGAAATATCTTCCAAAGTAGCAGTCGCTTTTTCTTGTTGTTGTTGTTGTTGTTGTATGTCGTTCTTCGATTTCCTCCGCTGACTTTTCGGCGCACAATAGCAAAATAGACAGTTGGCGGCCATCTTCATTGCCAATTATTAATTATTTGGAGTTGTATGCAAAGGGACTAAGTCGAACTATGCTCATTAATATCTTCGATTTGATATATGACATGACACCTTTGATGAAAAACGAAATTTGACCTAAATTTGACCTTTGACCTCCAAACGTGACCTTTACCTTGGGGCGTAGGACAGGGTCATGCACGCGACACATTGTCTCATCGTGGTGAGCATTTGTGTGTGGTATTTCGAATCATTTTTACTGCAGAGTTACTCAGTACTTCTCATTCATCTAGGGTTAAGGCTTCCTCGGCAGTCGCATGGCGGCCATTTTGGAAAATGGCCGCCACAGCCACCAGGGGGCAGTTGGCCGATGGCTCCACATCCAAATTTGTTCATAATATTGGTCTAACTCTGTGCCAAGTTTGGTGCTTTTATCAAAAAGTGCACAATTGGTCAGCTTATCCGCTGCACTATTATACATATAGATCGTTAAAAGTATTTTATTGTTCACATATTGCATTTTTCAGTATCTAAATGTTGCGGTCGCTTGCGCTCCCTCGCATTTAATTCCTTAAAATCCAATATGTTAACATTAACTTTAAATATTGTGACAAAGATAGTGTGACAGGGAACGTAAATAATTGCAGTCCGACCGGTACTCGAACACGGGTCCTTCCCAACAGCAGCGGGACGCTCTACCGACTGCGATACCGGAGACTCTGCTCGGTTACTGCATATTTCCGCAACACTCCTCTCCGTTACCGTTTGATTTTCGTTTGTCGCACAAACCCACCCAAGACAAAATATTAAAATTTCAAGGGGCGGGATGTTTGCAATATGAGCAGACCGTGGTCGAGGGGTAACACCGTCGTCTGCCACGATGGCGACCCGGGTTAGATTCTCGGCCATGGCGTCATTATTGTTGAGATACTTTGTATTTCCTGCTCTACTAGTCCTTTCGGATGGACTTCAAAAGTCGATCCCGTCTATCAGATTTGAATGAGAGTCTGGGCATGTTAAAGAACCAGAGGGGACTATTGTACATGCAAGGTTGGCATGCAAGGTCATCGAGCCAGTGCTGTCGTTAAAGGTACATACCCACTCAATAGGCACAGACTATAGGAATTACATAAGTATATAATTGTGTCACTATTCCACCAGTTCCAAAAATTACGAGTGCCCGCTATACAGGTATACTCATTTAGTAATATTTATTTCACTGATAGTGACTCGCAGTGGTACATGTATCAGGATATGTTCATATGCAAATAAGGCATGACTTTTTTTAATTAAATGCGTCAGCTGAACAAAATAATATTTTCGACATTATAAAGTAGGATCCACTCCGGTAACATTTTAAGGAAACACAGTTATCGCCCATGATATCAGTGTGGTGAAATACGTCTATATAAAATGTATAATAATGCCAATCGATACGTGGGCTAATGGTGAACGAATGCGTGTTTTGCCCGGAAATGACAAATCTACAGAATATGCAAAAGTATCATATTTAATTGCTTTTAAGAACATGTTGTGCCTGAGTGGGAATGAACCTTTAAATCCAAGCATTAACATGTACAAGTTTGCAAAACTCCGGGGGTTATACGGCTACACACACGTGACCACACAATCGATCCCGGCGGGGAAGACATTGAAGGCGTATAAGGACTGATATACTTTTATCTCACCTGATATAGAGAATAGTAGGTTGTGTTGTATATATATATTCAGGGATTGCGCTGGCGATCGGCACTTTCGCAATTGGCGATAACAATAAACAATTGGCGATAAAAAATTAAAAAATTGCAAAAATAATAATAATTTTCATTTTTTTTTTGTTCTTGCAACAAATACTTTGTGTTGTATATATATATAATAGTAGGTTAGAGCCGTTAATGGGAACAAATATCTGGCAAAGCTCAGGAAACGGGATTGGCGAGGCTCTGCCGAGCAAATCCCGTGTCCGTGCTGCGCCAGATATTTGTTTGCGATTCACGGCACTAACCCGTCAACACCTACAAATGACTGTAAAATGCAAAAATTGAAATTGACTGGATATCAAAAATGTTTCACAGCACAGCATAAGCTCATGTGTGCTATTGTTACCGCAATTTGTCCGTCCGTCTTCCGTCGTCCGCCGTCCGTGAACATTTTCAAACGTCTTCTCCTCGGTTATTATTGGGCCTATAGTCACCAAACTTCATGGTCATGGTCATTAGGTAGGGGGATTACAAAATTGTTAAAATGACGTCAGTACGTAATCCAAGATGGTCGCCATTTACAAATAGCACAAATTCTTCAAAAAATTTGTTCTGTAGAACCGCCAACCGGATTTCGACACAACTTGGTAGGAATGACCGATGTACAATGCTGTTTCAAATGTGTTAAAATGGTGACTCCGGGGTCAAAAATGGGCGTGTCCCGTGGGGTCAAATTTGCGTCAAATTTTATTTTTGAACGAATATGGTCATGTCATATATCAAATCGAAGATATCAACGACGCGATCACTCTGGTGCATGTTTTGTCCAATATTAGCCAAACTTCACAGTAATGGTTAGTGGGTCAAGCCTTTTAATTTTTTTTAATATTATGGTCATCGCGATATCCAAGATGAACGCCCTTGAAAAGTAGCACAAATTATTCAAAAATCTTCTTCTCAAGAACCGCCAACCGGATTTCAATAAAACTTGGTAGGAATGATCGATGTACAATGCTCTTTCACAGTTGTTAAAATGGTGACCCCGGGGTCAAAAATGGGCGTGGCCCGTGGGGTCAATTGGGGTCAAATTTTATTGTTGACCGAAATTGGATGGTTATGTCATCCAAGATGGCCGCCGAAAGGTCAAAAGATCGTTATTTTATTAGAGATTTCAAACGTCTTCTTCACATGTAGCCAAACTTAAAAGTTATGGTCCATGGGTGAAGCCTTTTCAGATTTGTTAAATGGAGGTCATCGCTAATCCAAGATGACCGCCGTCTAAAAATAGCATAAATTCTTAAAAAATCTTATTCTCATTAACCGCTAGCCAGTAGGAATGATCCATGTACAATTCTCTTTCAAAGTTGCTAAAATAGTGACCCGGGGGTCAAAAATGGGCGTGGCCCGTGGGGTCAAAGTGGGGTCAAATTTTATTTTTGACCGAATGCGGTCATGTCGATATCAAATCGAAAGTATCAAACAGGCGATCGCTCCGGTACATTTTTTGTCGAAATTGGATGGTCATGTCATCCAAGATGGCCGCCGAAAGGCGAAAATGTCGTTATTTTAATAAATATTTCAAACGTCTTGTTCTAGTGAACCGCTTGGCCGATATTCGCCAAACTTCATGGTAATGGTTATTGGGTCAAGCCTTTTTAGTTTTGTTTAAATGGTGGTCATCGCGAAATCAAAGATGGCCGCTGTAGAAAGGTAGGTCAAATTCTTAAAAATTCTTCTCGCGAACTGCCAGGTCGATTTTTACGAAACTTGGTATGAATGATCGATAGTTCACGCTGGTGGTGGACCCCGGATCAAAAATGGGCGGGGTATGAGGGGTCAAGTAGGCGTCAAATGTCACATTTGACCGAATATGGTAATGTCATATATCAAATCGAAGGTATCGACGAGACGGTCACTCTGGAGTATTTTTTTGTCGAAATAAGGTAATTACGTAATCCGAGATGGCCGCCGAAATGTCAAAAGGTCGTTATTTCAATATATGTTACAAACGTCTTCTTCTCGTGAACCAATTGGCCAATATTTGCCAAACTACACAATAATGGTCAGTGGGTCAAGCTTTTTAATTTTTGTTAAAATGATGGTCATTGTAAAAATCCAAGATGGCCGCCCTTGAAAAGTAGCACAAATTCTTCAAAAATCGTCTTCTCACGAACCGCCAGGCTGATTTCGACGAAGCTTGATAAGAATGATCGATACTTAACGATGTTTCAGATTCCTTCAAATGGTGGCTCCCGGGTCAAAAATGGGCGGGGCAGGATGGTCAAGTAGGGGTCAAATTTCACATTTGACCGAATATGGTCATGTCATATATCAATTCGAAGGTATGGATGAAACGATCACTTAGGAGCATTTTTTGTCGAAATCAGATGATAACATCATCCAAGAGGGCCGCCAAAAGGTAAAAAGGCCGTTCTTTTATTAGAGATTTCAAACGTCTTCTTCATACAAACCGCTTGGCCATTGGTAGCAAACTTCGCAGTTATGGTCCATTGGTAAAGCCTTTTCAGCTTTTAGGTAGAAAATCACATGACATGTCTCATGGGTGGATGGAACTGGAGAAATAGTTTGAAAATAGAGAAATTTTTTAAATATTTTTTTTATTTGTGGACCGATTTTCAAAATCTAACTTTTGTTTTCTTAATTACATCATTTTCAAGCTATCTCGCCAGGTTTCAGAGTCAATTTCCAAATTCTTTCGTTTTTTGATCCTTCAGGATCAAAATACGAAATATTTTGGAAATTAACTCCCCACGTTAAATTCCCATAGGAACATCTTTTTTTCGCAATAAAACCAATATTTGATGGAATTTCATCAAACAAACATTTTTGGGGAGGGTGATTTTTTGTTAGTGATGAAAAATTACTTACATTTAAATATTGTTTAGATTTTATGTTAATGTGTTTAACAGCCAAAAGTTCGTCGGCAGCAAAACGTGGAACAGACAGTAGTCTCAAAAATCATTGATATTACAGTTACGTAGGGGTGAATCCAAGGGAAGGTCAGTAAAGAATAGTGTATCAGTAGACTTCAGTGAGTTAATATAGAGAATAGTAGGTTAGTGCCGTGAATGGGAAAACATATCTGGCAAGGCTTAGGAAACGGGATGGGCGAGGCTCTGCAGAGCACATCCCGTTTCCGTGCCGTGCCAGATATTTTTTCTCATTCACGGCACTAACCTACTATTCTATTTATCCCGTGAACATTACAAATAGCTTTAAAATGCAAAAGAAATAACCCCAGCCGCATCTCCAAATCGTATTGACAGGATATCAAAAATGTTTCACGGCACCTTGTTTCACGTCACATACATGTACTGTATGCACTGTGTCGACGGGATAAATGGGGTTTTACGGGTTTTGCGACTACTGTAGGTCCAGATCAGCATGTGCATATGCACAGTCTGATTAGGATCTGCACTGTTCGCCATTCCATCAACATTAAACCCGTCATGTTTCTAACCAGCAATACATATTTGTATAAACTCAAATGTTTACAAAGGTTACACCGTACTACTATTACAGCAACTACAATCGGTTGGCGAGGCGATGTCTAAGGAGACAGAGAGCAGTGTTCACACCAATCGGAGTTTTGCCGGCAAAAACCGCACCGGATCTGACATTCCAGGTATATATTGAAAACTTACATTTAAAGGTACATGCCCACTCAGTAGGCACATAATGTTCTTTATAAGAATTCAATAAGTGTATAATTGTGTCACTATTCCAATAGTTCTAAAAAGTATGAGTGTCCGTTATACAGATATCATTATTTAGTAATATTTATGTTACTGATAATGACTCGGGGTGCTATCTACTATTTTTATAATCAAATGAAGCATGATATTTTTTAATTATTCATACTAATTAAATGCGTTACCTGAAATAAATAATATTGTCAACAGATTATAGAGTATGATCATTGCACATCAAACAATAACTAAAGATAATAAATAGTAATGTCCGTAAACATGTTCAGTAAACAAGGTTATCGCCCCTGATATCGGTGTGGAAATTTACGTCTGAAATAAACTGTATAATAATGCCAATCAACGTGGGGTAATGGTGAATGAATGTTTATTGAATGAATGTCTCAGATTATGACTGATACACTGAATAGTTTGTGTCGACTGAGTGGGCATGCACCTTTAATATAATAAGTACAGTGCACGCATTCGGCTTTTTTAGGCTTTCATAGGTATAACTATATATGAATTACAATGCTTCTAGCTTTGGTCGGACACGACCTCGTATCATAACCAATTCTGCAAATTTATTAACGCTAAATTAAATGTAGATATTTTGGCGGAAACTGCACAGGTTCATTTGATAGTTACTGTTATCTTGCTGAAATAGCATTGTTATGCAAAAAATATCGATTTACTGCTGGTATTCCTAGGTGGGACACGACCTCGTATCCACATGTGTTTCTAGCGTGTCTTGGGTGCTCAATTATTGTTTGTATATACATGAAACATAAATATACAAACATTAATTGACCACACGAGACACGCTATAAACACCTATAAACATGTATATACAAACAATAATTGACCATCCAAGACACGCTAGAAACACCTGTAAACTTGTATATACAAACAACAATTGACCATCCAAGACACGCTATAAACACCTGTAAACTTGTAAATACAAACAATAATTGACCATCCAAGACATGCTATAAACACACACCTGTAAACTTGTATATACAAACAATAATTGACCATCCAAGACACGCTATAAACACCTGTAAACTTGTATATACAGACAATAATTGACCATCCAAGAGACGCTAGAAACACCTGTAAACTTGTATATACAAACAATAATTGACAATCCGAGACACGCTAGAAACACCTGTAAACTTGTATATACAAACAATAATTGACCATCCAAGACACGCTATAAACACATGTAAAGTTGTATATACAAACAATAAATGACCATCCAAGACACGCTATAAACACCTGTAAACTTGTATATACAAACAATATTTGACCATCTAAGACACGCTAGAAACACCTGTAAACTTGTATATACAAACAATAATTGACCATCCAAGATACGCTAGAAAGACCTGTAAACTTGTATATACAAACTATAATTGACCATCCAAGACACGCTAGAAACACCTGTAAACATGTATGTACAAACAATAATTGACCACACAAGACACGCTGGAAACACCTGTAAACATTTATATACAAACAATAATTGACCATCCAAGACACGCTAGAAACACCTGTAAACTTGTATATACAAACAATAAATGACCATCCAAGACACGCTATAAACACCTGTAAACTTGTATATACAAACAATATTTGACCATCTAAGACACGCTAGAAACACCTGTAAACTTGTATATAGAAACAATAATTGACCATCCAAGACACGCTTATATAACACTGGGGACAGAAGGCGAACTTGGTTTACGTTGCATCATTGTACTTGATGTTCATTCGCTAACGTCACATGACAGTCATCCGTCCTATGGCACGTTAGTTTTTCACTTTTTTTGATCCCTGATGTTTGTTTCTGGGCAAGGCCTCATACAACAATATTTACGTTATTCGGGTCATTACTGGGCTGAGGCTACCTGATACATGGTTCTACCAAAGCCGTGTTGAAATTCATATGTATTGGTTATTTGTATATGTTAAAAGTATGTGGAATATTGCACGCAGTTCCGCAGCATTCGATATTGGCGCGGACTTTATGAAGCAGGATATGGTTGCACGGATGGAAGAGAGTGGATATTTTCACATTTCAAAACAATATAAAACATTTTATTATATACGTACAGTACTCACAATGAGGATAACACATATACCAAATGTAAAGAAAATACACAAATTAGTGATGATTTTGAAGGAAATATTTTACGAGCTGAAACGTAGTTAATTGACAAATATGAACTCACGAGACGTTAATTTGGAATCAATATTTGGAAATTAACCTTACAATTCATGTATGTATTACCCACTTTTTGACTGGCAATACTTTATTAATAATCACATTCACAGTGATATATTGGGTGATGAACTACATAAATGCTAAATAAGCCATACTATTCAC